>PVIY010058652.1:0-12377 GCA_004026745.1 Myrmecophaga tridactyla | reverse complement strand
TACAGTATGGAAAAATGTCAAAACTTCAAAAAGAAAATGTTTTATAATCTTTTATACTGATTCATGAATATACTATATGTGAAAATCAATTTTTAGCTGAAGTTAAATTCAAAGCTAAATATTGTCATCATGCAATGAATTGTATGAGAAAGAGTTAATATTACCCCATATATAATGAATATTATGATTTAATTGAAGATGTTAACATATGTATTCATATATTTATGAATAAATAGAAAACAAACGGTTCAGACAATTTAACTTCTAGATTATTTTAGTATCAAGGGATAAAACAAAAGTGAAGACATTTTATCTTTATCGGTATTTTATTCTTTGTTCATATACTTTTCCCCACTTCCTACATGTACATTGAATGCATAATGCCAAAAGGGAATACTGGAAAGCCATATATCAAACAATTATATATCATTGAGTTCTCTTGTACTGTCTAGGAAAGTGGTGACTCAAGAACACTATTTTTTAAATTGTGGATGAAAATTTATAGCAAAGTAAACATTTTAAGAAGCAACCACTACTTTTCCTTTTTAAATTCAAAATTTTAATGTTGTCTTTCCATATTTCATAAAAGTTGAAATGATATAAACACATGGATGTAGTCAATGTGAATGTTTCTTAAGGAGTAGGAAAACCACATATTTATTGGGATGAGTATAGTGAAAATTTGTCAAGTTGCCAGCAAAGGGAAGGACAGTATCAGGAGAACAGGTTAGGTAGACAACAAAAGATGATGCATGAAAGAGGAAAAGGTGGACTTCATTGGCAGACACTGTTCTTTAAAGGAATTATTTATTTCACTGTAGGTGAGAATAGAGGAGTGACATGATTTGATTAATTTGAACCTGTTCATTCTCTGACAATAGATGGTGGTGAGTACTACTGGAAAGGAGGGCATTTTTGTGATGATTTTCTTTCCTTAACTTTTGCTTGGTTTTTTCTGCAATTATTTTAGTAAAATTATCTTCATTGATGGTATTTTGCTATCTTTTATCTCCATTTTCAATGTAATTTCTGTTATTAGATTTACTTTATTCAAATAGTCAGGGAAACAATGTCAAATATTCTTCTAATATTTTATTGCACAATATTATTTCTACTATAATAAAGTCAGTGTGAATATGGAATTCTGATAAACCACATATAAAACAATTCAAAGTTTGTCAATTCCCTTATAGAGTTCAGTGAGAACAGAGAACTATAAACATTACCTATTTCAAAATTTTGGATATTAATGAAATAGCAATGTAAAATGCAAGAAAATTTACTAACTGTGTCTACAATTACAAATTAATTAAAAAAACAAATTACCTTTCTATATTCCTTAAATGTTGTGGCAATAAAAATACATGAGAACAGTAAATGTAACAGATTATTTAGAGAAAAGAAAACCACATAACCATTTGGATGACTAAATAAATCACTCAGTAAGATTGCCCACCCTCTGTTTTCCCCAATGGCATTTATGAGATCCTGCTGAAATAGAAAAAAATGTTTATTGATACCTTTACCAGTTATGTGGTCTTGGGTAGTATAATGAAGATTATCAATGTATACTCAGGAAATACTTGTTACAAGGAAAAGACATAATGCAATGGGATCAAGAAATCTTAATACAATGTAAGAGAAGTCCAGAACATCCAGATGCAGCTTTGAGTGATTGTCCCCATCACACAGGACAAGCTTCCTCTCTAAACACAAACCAAAAAATTTTGTAAGAATTTGGTGTTAGGGAAGCCATAGTCTCATTTGATCAGGAGGCTTATATAGCTCTGTACTCATTCAACTAAAACTAGAGTCTGTGAAGGTGGAGCAGGTTCAATTAAGAAAAATTGAGATAGCCTATGAAAAACCAGGAGCAAAACTCTGTGTGTATATATATATGTAGGTGTGTGTGTGTGTGTACACACACATACATATATAGATATATATATATATGTCTCTGTGTGTATAGGAGTATATATGTATATGTATGTTTAAGTATTTTGGATTCTTGATACAGGATGTGTTTATAAAGATATGTACATAAAAGAACTCAGGAGCATCAGAATCTGCAGTGATTTAGACACAAACATGGCATCATTAATACCTATTTAATACATTTTATTCCATTTAGCCAAGGACAAACACCATGCTTCCAGGTAACCCTAAATATAAACACAGACTTGGAACAGACCAAATTAGATTAATACTGTACTTCCACAAGTACTGAGAGGCAAGAGGCTCTATTCCTGTAAATAAAACAATGCTTTCTTTAGTCATGAATGTTCTGGTAATAATTTTATTAAACCTGTCTGTATGGCTGTTTCTCAGGCTACATATAATAGGATTAAGTGGAAAGGCAACAACATAGAAAGCAGATTGAGTGAGATCAGGGAATAATGCAGCTTCTAAAATGGGTTTTAGGTAAAAAATGAAACCTATTGCAAATAGAATACTTAGGGGGCAAATGGAATAGAATTGTGGGAGGCAAGTGGAATAGAATTGTAACAGCCTATTTTTGGAAGGAATCTTTCTGAAAGTAGATAAGTTGTAGATGCGTAAGACTATGCTGCAGATGGAGGAAAATTTTATTACTATATTAATGAAAATAAACTCATTTCTGTAATTACAAACAATTAGTTACAAATAGTAGTTTGAATTTTAGTTTGTTAATGCTACTGAAAACGAAGAAATTGCTGGAGTATGAGTGACCATCTGATGATGAATGATAATGAGAACACAAGATATCAGCACTATGGGAGTTGGCAAAGGCAGTCCTGAGAGGGAAATTTATTGCCAGAAATACCTACATTAAAAAAAGAAAGAGACAAAAATGAGAACTTAACTGCTTACCATGAGAACTAGAGAAAGAACAGTAAAGTAAACTAACCTCAAATCAAATAGAAGAGAAATAACAAAGATTAAAGCAGAATTAAATAAATTTGAGAACAGAACAACAACAGAAAGAATCAATAAGGCCAAAAGTTGGTTCTTTGAGAAAATCAATAAAATCTATGGACCTAAGATCAGGAATGAGAAAGGATGTCCTCTCTCACCACTATTTTCCATATTGTACTAGAAGTTCTAGCTATAGCAATCAGGAAGGAAAAAGAAATAAGAGGCATCCAAATGGAAAAGGAAGTAGTAAAACTTACATTAGTTGCAGATGATGTGACACTATACTTGGGGTGTCCTGAGATATCTACATCAAAGCTACCTGAGTTAAACAAATTCAGCAAGGGGTTGGGATATAAAATTAATATGCAAAAAATGAATACTGCTTTTTATACACAAGCAATGACCTAGCTGAGGTGTCAATTAAAGAAAATTCCATTCAAAATAACAACTAAAAGAATCAAGTATCTAGGAATGAACTTAACTAGGGAATTAAAGGACCTGTACAATGAAAATCACATAACATTGCTAAGACAAATCAAAGATCTAAATAGGTGGAAAGACATTCCTGGCTCATGGATAGAAAGGTTAAATGTACTTAAGATGTCAAATCTACTCAAATTGATCTACAGATTCAATGCAGTACCAGTCAAAATTCCAACCACATAATTTGAAGACATGGAAAAGCTAGTGAACATATCCATTTGGAAAGAAAAGAAACATCAAATAGCTAAAAAAAATCTTAAGAAAGGAAGAATGAAGTGGGAATATGAACACTTTTTTATTTCAAAGCTTATTATAAAACCACAGTGGTCAAAAGAGCATGGTACTGGCACAGAGATAGAAATACTGACCAATGGAATCAAATCAAGAGTCCAGAAGTATATGACCAAATCTATGGTCAATTGAACTTCAACAAGCTTCTAAATCCACTGAACTGGGGCAAAATCATCTTTTTAATAAATAGGCATTGGAAAACTTGTTATCAATAGCCAAAAGAACAAAATAGAATCCTTAACTTACACCCAATACAAAAATTAACTAAAAATGTTACAATCAATGTAGATGGGAATCTTAGCGATCAAAGAAAGGAGGGAAGCGTAAGGGCTATGGCAGGTGCGCAGTTTTTCTCTGTTTCATCTCTATTTCTCCTGCTGAGAGGGTGAACATGTCCAAAGAAATGATCACGATGATGAACGTGCAGGTATGTGATGAAATTCTGAATTCCTCCTTTCGAGCAGCAGAACGGAATGACCACGGTAGGAATGTTTCCTTTTCTTTGGTGTATTCTGGCACTTGAGAAAAGAAACTAAAACAAGAAAATAAAAGAAACAAAATCACAGGGAACACAGACCCTGCGTCACAAATGTCTGTCACAGTCAGAGGGGGGAGGACTACTGGAAGGTGGAGCTGAGCAGGAGGACCCTCCCACTGGCACGCCATCTGGCCAGCAGTGTGGTGGCAGAACCTGCAAGTCAGGGAAACCCAGGGGTTCACTGGTGGTGGAGCACACATTCAGGCCAGGGCTTCTGAGAGGCAGAGGCCAATCCCTGTGTCTGATACCCTTTTATCTGCCTCGTCAACAGACAGGAAGAACGTATGAAATGAAAACGAGTAAGAGAGGGAAAAAATGTTACCGTCAATGTAGTGGGGAATGCTAGCGATCAAAGAAAAGAGGAAGGAGTAAGGGCTATGGCAGGTGCGCAATGTTTCTCTGTTTCCATTCTATTTCTCCGGCTGAGAGGGTGAACATGTCCCAAGAAATGATCACAATGATGAATGTGCAGGAATGTGATGAAATTCTGAATTCCTCATTGTAGGGCAGCAGAATGGAATGATCACAATAGGGATGTTTCTTTTTCTTTGGTGTCTTCTGGCACTTGAGAAAAGAAACTAAATCAAGAAAATAAAAGAAACGAAATCACAGGGACCACAGTCCCTGCGTCATAAAGGCCTGTCGCAGTCAGTGGGGGGAGAAGCCCTGGGAGGTGTAGTTGCACAGGACGCCCCACCCACTGCCCAGCCACAAGGCTGGGCAATGGCGGCACCTGAGGCTCAGGGAAACCCAGGGATTCTCTGGTGCCAGAGTGCACATTCAGGCCAGGGCTTCTGACAGGCAGAGGACAATCCCTGTGTCTGATGCTCCTTTTATCTGCCTTGTCAACAGAAAGGTAGAGCGTATGGAATGAAATGAGTAATAGAGGTAAAAAATGTTACAGTCAATGTGGTTGGGAATGCTAGCAATTAAAGAAAGGAGGGAGGTGAAAGGGGTATGGCAGGTGCACAGAGTTTCTCTGTTTCTTTTCTATTTCTTCTGCTGTGAGGGTAAACATGTCCCAAGAAATGATCACGATGATGAATGCAAAAGTATGTGATGAAATTCTGAATTCCTCATTGTAGGGGGGCAGTACACAATGATCACAATAAGGATGTTTTCTTTTCTTTGGTGTCTTCTGGCACTTGAGAAAAGAAACTTAATCAAGAAAATGAAAGAAACAAAATCACAGGGACCACAGTCCCTGCGTCACAAACGTCTGTTGCAGTCAGAGGGTGGAGGAGCCCTGGGAGCTGGAGCTGAGCAGGAGGGCCCTCCCACTGCCCTGCCACCCGGCCAGAAGTGTGGAGGTGACACCTGCGGGTCAGGGAAACCCAGGAGTCCTCTGGTGCCCGAGCACACATTCAGGCCAAGGCTTCTGACAGGCAGAGGCCAATCCCTGTGTCTGATGCCCCTTTTCTCTGCCTTGTCAACAGACAGGTAGAATGTATGGAATGAAAACGAGTAATAGAGGGAACAAATGTTAGAGTCAATGTAGTGGGGAATGCTAGTGATCAAAGGAAAGAGGGAGGTGTAAGGGCTATGGCAGTTGCTCAGTGTTTCCCTGTTTCCATTCTATTTCACCGGCTGAGAGGGTGAACATGTCTGAAGAAATGATCACAATGATAAATATGCAGGTTTGTGATGAAATTCTGAATTGCTTGTAGCAGGGTGGCAGAACGGAATGATCACAACAGGAATGTCTCCTTTACTTTGGGGTCTTCTGGCACTTGAGCAAAGACTACATCAAGAAAACAGGAGGAACAAAATCATGGACCACAGCCCCTTCGTCACCAAGGTCTGTTGCAATCTGTGTGGAGAGGAGCCCAGGGAGGTGGGCCTGAGCATGAGGTCCCACCCACAGCCCAGCCGCCATGCTGGCAGGGTCGTCGCAGCACCTGCGGTTCAGTGAACCCCAGGGGGTCTCTGTTGCTGGAGTGCACCTTCAGGCCCGGGCTTCTGACAGGCAGACGCCAATCCCTGTGTCTGATGACCCTTTTATAGGCCTCATCAACAAACAATTGGAACGTATGGAATGAAAACGAGTAATAGAGGGAACAAATGTTACCATCAATGTCGTTGGGAATGCTAGTGATCAAAGAATGGTGGGAGGCATAAGGGATATGACAGGTGCACAATTTTTCTTTGTTTCCGTTCTATTTCTCATTCTGAGAGGGTGAACATGTTCCAAGAAATGATCTCGACGATGAATGTGCAGGTATGTGATGAAATTCTGAATTACTCATTGTAGAGTGGCAGAACAGAATGGTCACAACAGGAATGTCTCCTTTACTTTGGGGTCCTCTGTCACTTGAGCAAAGAAACTACATCTAGAAAACACGAGGAACAAAATCACAGGGAAACAGACCCTGTGTCATAAACGTCTTCTGCAGTCAGTGTGTGTAGGATCCCTGGGTGGTGGGACTGAGCATGAGGCCCTGCCCACTTCCCAGCCACCCAGCCAGCAAGGTGATCTCAGCACATGCATTTTAGTGAAACCCAGGAGTCCTCTGGTGTTGGAGCTCACCATCGTGCCTGGGCTTCTGACAGGCAGAGGCCCATCCCTGTGTCTGATGCCCCTTTTATCTGCCTCGTCAACAGACAGGTAGAACGTATGGAATGAAAACGAGTAATAGAGGGAACAAATATTACAATCAATGTACTTGGGAATGCTAGCGATCAAAGGAAGGAGGGAGGCATAAGGGCTATGGCTGTTGGGCAGTTTTTCTCTGTTTCCATTCTATTTCCTCTGCTGAGAGGGTGAACATGTCCAAAGAAATGATCACGATGATGAATGTGCACGTATGTGATAAAATTCTGAATTCCTCATTGTAGAGCTGCAGAACGGAATGATCAGCATAGGAATGTTTCCTTTTCTTTGGTGTCTTCTGGCACTTGAGTAAAGAAACTAAATCAAGAAAATACAAGGAGCAAAATCACAGGGACCACAGCCCCTGCATCACAAACATCTGTCACAGTCAGTGTGAGAATGAGCCCTGGGAGTTGGGGTGGAGCAGGGGGCCCCACCTACTGCCCAGCTGTCCAGCCAGCAGGGCGGTGGCGGCACCTGCCTTTCAGCGAATCCCAGGGGGTCTCTGGTGCTGGAGCACACCATTCGGCAAGGGCTTGTGACAGACAGTGGACAATCCCTATGTCTGAGGCTCCTTTTATCGGCCTCGTCAACAGACAGGTAGAACGTATGGACTGAAAACGAGTAATAGAGGGAAAAAATGTTACAATCAATGTAGTTGGGAATGCTAGTGATCAAAGAAAGGAGGGAGGTGTAAGGGATATGGCAGGTGTGCAGTTTTTCTCTGTTTCTTTTCTATTTCTCATTCTGAGAGGGGGAACATGACCCAAGAAATGATCACGACAATGAATGGGCAGATATGTGATGAAATTCTGAACTACTCCTTGTAGAGCGGGAGAAAGGAATGATCACATTATGAATGTCTCCTTTTCTTGGGGTCTTCTGGCAACTGAGCAAAGAAACTACATGAAGAAAACAAGAGGAACAAAATCACAGGGACCACACCCCTGCGTCACAAAGGTCTGTCGCAGTCAGTGTGGGGAGGAGACCTGAGAGGTGTGCCTGAGCAAGAGGCCCTGCCCACTCCCCAAACACCCGGCCAGCATGGTGGTCTCGGCACATGCGTTTCAGTGAAACCCAGGAGTTCTCTGGTGCTGGAGCTCAGCATCAGGCCCGAGCTTCTGACAGGCAGAGGCCAATCCCTGTGTCTGATGCCCATTTTATCTGCCTCATCAACAGACAGGTTGAACATATGGAATGAAAACAAGTAATAGAGGGAACAAATGTTACAATCAATGTAGTTGGGAATGCTAGTGATCAAAGGAAGGAGGGAGGTGTAAGGGCTATGGCTGGTGGCAGTTTTTCTCTGTTTCTGTTCTATTTCCTCTGCTGAGAGGGTGAACATGTCCCAAGAAATGATCACGACGATGAATGTGCAGGTATGTGATGAAATTCTGAATTCCCCATTGTGGAGCAGCAGAACGGAATGATCACTATAGGAAAGTTTCCTTTTTTGGTGGGCCTCTGGCGCTTGAGCAAAGAAACTACATCAAGAAAATAGGAGGAACAAAATCACAGGGACCACAGCCTCTGCATCACAAACGTCTGTCGCAGTCAGTGTGGGGAGGAGCCCTGGGACATGAGCCTGAGCATGAGGCCCCACCCACTGCCCAGGCACCTGTCCAGCAGGGCGGTGGCGGCACCTGTGGCTCAGCGGACCCCAGAGGTTCTCTCGTGCTTGAGCGCACCATTGGGTCCCAGCTTTTGACAGGCAGAGCCAAATCCCTGTGTCTGATGCCCCTTTCATCTGCGTCATCAACAGAGAGGTAAAACATATGGAATGAAAATGCATAATAGAGGGAACAAATGTTACAATCAATGTAGTTGGGAATGTTAGCGATCAAAGGAAGGAGGGAGGCATAACGGCTATGGCTGGCGGGCAGTTTTCTCTGTTACCATTCTATTTCTCCTTCTGAGAGGGTGAACATGTCCCAAGAAATGAATACGACGATGAATGTGCAGGTATGTGATGAAATTCTGAATTCCTCCTTGTAGAGTGGCAGAACGGAATGATCACAATAGGAATGTTTCCTTTTCTTTGGGGTCTTCTGGCACTTGAGCAAAGAAACTACATCAAGAAAGCACGAGGAAAAAAAATCACATGGACAACAGGCCCTGTGTCACAAACGTCTTCTGCAGTCAGTGTGGGGAGGAGCCCTGGGAGGTGGGACAGAGCATGAGACCCTACCCACTGCCCAGCCACTGGGCCAGAAGGGCAGACGCAGCCCATGCATTTCAGTGAAACCCAGGAGTTCTCTTGTGCTGAAGCTCACCATCGGGCCGGGTGTCTTACAGTCAGAGGCCAATCCCTATGTCTGATGAACCTTTTATCTGCCTCATCAACAGATAGAAAGAACGTATGAAATGAAAACGAGTAATGGGGGAACAAATTTTAACATAAATGTAGCTGGGAATGCTGGCGATTAAAGGAAGGATGGGGGCATCAGGGCTGTTGCTGGTGGGCAGTTTTTCTCTGTTTCTGTTCTATTTCTCCTTCTGAGAGGGTGAACATGTCCCCAGAAATGATCACGATGATAAATGTGCATGTATGTGATGAAATTCTGAATTCCTCATTGTAGAGTGGCAGAATGGATTGATTACAATAGGAATGTTTCCTTTTCTTTGGCATCTTGGGGCACTTGAGCAAAGAAACTACAAGAAAACACGAGGAACAAAATCACAGGGACCACAGCCTCTGCATTACAAACATCTGTCGCAGTCAGTGTGGGGAGGATCCCTGGGAGGTGGGCCTGAGCATGAGGCCCCACCCATTGCCCTGCCAACCGGCTGGCAGGGTGGTGGCAGCACAGGCAGTTCAGTGGGCCCCAGGGGTTCTCTGGTGCTGGAGCGCACCATCGGGCCTCGGCTTCTGGCAGGCTGAGGCCAATCCCTGTGTCTGATGCTCCTTTTATCAGACTCGTCAACAGACAGGTAGAACATATGGAATTGAAACGAGTAATAGAGGGAACAAATGTTACAATCAATGTAGGTGGGAATGCTAGTGATCAAAGAAAGGAGGGAGGCATAAGGGATATGGCAGGTGTGCAGTTTTTCTCTGTTTCAGTTATATTTCTTCTTCTGAGAGTGTGAACATGTCCCAAGAAATGATCATGACGATGAATGCGAGGTATGTGATGAAATTCTGAATTCCTCATTGTAGAGTGGCAGAAGGAAATGATCACCATAGGAATGTTTCCTTTTCTTTGGTGTCTTCTGGCACTTGAGTAAAGAAACTAAATCAAGAAAATATGAGAAGGAAAATCACAGGGACCACAGCCCCTGCCTCACAAACATCTGTCACAGTCAGTGTGAGCATGAACCCTGGGTGCTGGGACTGAGCAGGAGGCCCTGCCCAATGCCCAGTGGCTTGGCCAGCAGGGCGGTGGCAGCACCTGCGGTTCAGTGAAACCTAGGGTTCTCTGGTGCTGGAGCGCACCATCAGGCCCGGGCTTCTGATAGGCAGAGGCCAATCCCTGTGTCTGATACCCTTTTAATTGCCTCGTCAACAGACATGTAGAAAGTATGGAATGAAAAGGAGAAACAGAGGGAACAAATTTTACAATCAATGTAGTTTGGAATGCTAGCAATCAAAGGAATAAGGGAGGCGTAAGGGCTATTGCTGCTGGGCAGTTTTTCTCTGTTTCTGTTCTATTTCTCCTTCTGAGAGGGTGAACATGTCCCAAGAAATGATCACGACAATGAATGTGCAGGTATGTGATGAAATTCTGAATTCTTCATTGTAGAGTGGCAGAGCGGAATGATCACAATAGGAATGTTTCCTTTTCTTTGGGGTCTTCTGGCACTTGAAGAAAGAAACTACATCAAGAAAATACGAGGAAAAATCACAGAGTTCACAGCCCCTGTGTCACAAAGGTCTGTTGCAGTCAGTGTGGGCATGAGCTCTGGGTACTGGTGATGAACAGGAGGCTCCTCCCAATGCCCAGCTGCCTGGATAGCAGGGCGGTGGCACGTGCGGTTTAGTGAACCCCAGGGGGTCTCTGGTGCTGGAGCGCACCATCAGGCCTGGGCTTCTGACAGGCAGAGGCTAAACCCTGTGTCTGATGCCCGTTTATCAGCTTCGTCAACAGACAGATAGAACGTATGGAATGAAAATGAGTAATAGAGGGAATAAATTTTACAATCAATGTAGTTGGGAATGCTAGCAATCACAGGAAGTAGGGAGGTATCAGTGCTATGGCTGTTGGGCAGTTTTTCTGTTTCTGTTCTATTTCTCCTTCTGAGAGGGTGAACATGTCCCAAGAAATGATCACGATGATGAATGTGCAGGTATGTGATGAAATTCTGAATTCCTCATTGTAGAGCGTCAGAACGGAATGATCACTATAGGAATGTTTCCTTTTCTTTGGGGTATTCTGGCACTTGAGCAAAAAAACTACATCAAGAAAACACGAGGAACAAAATCACAAGGACCACAGCCCCTGCATCCCAAACGTCTGTCGCTGTCAGTGTGAGGAGGAGACCTGGGAGTTGGGCCTGAGCATGAGGCCCCGCCCACTGCCCAGCTACCCAGCCAGCAGGGCGGTGGTGGCACATGTTGTTCAGCGGGCCCCAGGGTTTCTCTGGTGCTGGAGGACACCATCGTGCCCGGGCTTCTGACAGGCAGAGGCCAATCCCTGTGTCTGATGCCTCTTTTATTGGCCTCGTCAACAGAGAGGTAGAACGTATGGAATGAAAACGAGTAATAGAGGGAATAAATTTTACAATCAAGGTATTTGGGAATGTTAGCGATCAAAGGTAGGAGGGAGGTGTAACGGCCATGGCTGGTGTGTATTTTTTTCTGTTTCCTTTCTATTTCTCCTTCTGAGAGGGTGAACATGTCCCCAGAAATGATCATGACGATAAATGTGCATGTATGTGATGAAATTCTGAATTCCTCATTGTAGAGCAGCAGGACGGAATGAACACAATAGGAATGTTTCCTTTTCTTTGGGGTCTTCTGGCACTTGAGCAAAGAATGTAAATCAAGAAAAAACGAGGAACAAAATCACAGGCACCACAGCCCCTGCGTCACAAAAGTCTCCTGCAGTCAGTGTGGGCAGGGGCCCTGGGAGGTGGGCCTAAGCATGAGGCCCCGCCCACAGCCCAGCCATCCTGCCGGCAGGGTGGTCGCAGCAATTGCATGTCAGCGAAACCCAGGATTTCTTTGGTGCTGATGCTTACCATCGGACCCTGACTTCTGACAAGCAGAGGCCAATCCCTCGGTCTGATGCCCTTTTATTGGCCTCGTGAACAGACAGGTAGAACGTATGGAATGAAAACGAGTAATAGAGATAACAAATCTTACAATCAATGTAGTTGGGAATGCTAGCGATCAAAGGAAGGAGGGAGGCATAAGGGCTATGGTTTGTGGGCAGTTTTTATCTGTTTCCATTGTATTTGTCCTTCTAAGAGGGTGAACATGTCCCAAGAAATGATCACGACGATGAATGTGCAGGTATGTGATGAAATTCTGAATTCCTCATTGTAGAGTGTCAGAACAGAATTATCACAATAGGAATGTCTATTTTGTCTGATATTAGTATAGCTACTCCTGTTTTCTTTCAGTTACAACTTGCATGG
>PVIY010058651.1:0-12376 GCA_004026745.1 Myrmecophaga tridactyla | reverse complement strand
TGAAACTTAACCCCACAAAGAATAGGTCAAGCCTGCTTAAAATTAGGCCTAAGAGTCACCCCCAGGAGAACCTCTTTTGTTGCTCAGATGTGGCCTCTCTCTCCAGCCAACACAACAAGCAAACTCACCACCCTCCCCCTGTCTACGTGGGACATGACTTCCAAGGGTGTGGACCTTCCTAGCAATGAGGGACAGAAATCCTGGAATGAGCTGAGACTCAGCATCAAGGGATTGAGAAAAACCCTAGAATGAGCTGAGACTCAGCATCAGGGGGTTGAGAAAAACTTCTTGACCAAAAGGAGGAAGAGTGAAATGAGACAAAATAAAGTGTCAATGGCTGAGAGATTCCAAATAGAGACAAGAGGTTATCCTGGAGGTTATTCTTACGCATTAAATAGATACCACTTTGTTATTCAAGATGTAGTGGAGAGGCTGGAGGGTAGTGCCTGAAAATGTAGAGCTGTGTTCTAGTAGCCATATGTCTTGAAGCTGATTGTATAATGATACAGCTTTCACAATGTGACTGTGTGATTGTGAAAACCTTGTGTCTGATGCTCCTTTTATCTACCTTATCAACAGACGAGTAAAACATATGGAATAAAGATGAATAATAGGGGGAACAAATGTTAAAATAAATTTAGATTGAAATGCTGGTGATCGGTGAGGGGGAGGAGTGGGGGGTATGGTATGTATGAATTTTTTTCTGTTTTCTTTTTATTTCTTTTTCTGAATAGATGCAAATTTTCCAAGAAATGATCATGATAATGAATATGCAGCTATGGGATGATATTGTGAATTACTGATTATATGTGTAGAAGGGAATGATAAAAAATTACGAACGTTTGCGTTTGGTGTTTTTTGGTATTTTTAAAAAAATTTAAAAATTAATAAAAGAAAAAAGAATCTGGATGCAGCTCGGTCGAATGATTCTCAGTCAGGGTTTCTTGCAAAGATGTGACAAGGTTGTCAGCCAGTGCTGCAGTCATCTCAAAACCCGGCAGGGGAGGGTCTGCTGCCGACAGGCCTTGGGTCTTTGTTGGCGGTTGGCTGGTCCTCATGGGGCTACTTATAAAATGGCAGCTGGCTTTCCCCATTTTGAGGGGAAGAACTGGGAGAGGGGAAGGTAGCAAGACTGTTTTTTTAACAGAATCTTGGAAATGATACCCCGTCATTTCTGTTGTACTATTTTCTGTAGAAGTGAGGCGCTGGGTCCAGCCCTCACTCAAGGGCAGAGGATGGTCAAGGGTGTGGATATTGCTAGGCACAGAGTCGTTAAGGAATCCTCATGGGACAGCCAGTCAAAGCTTAACAGATACATTGAAGAGAGAGAAAGCAGGTGGGAGAGTGAAAGGGAGAAAGCAGGTGGGCACCCGAACGTGGCTCCCACCTGGGGAGTCAGCAGGAAGAAAGAGAAAATGGCTCCAATTCTTTGTTCTGAGAGTTTAAAGGGAGAGTGATGCTGGGAGGGGAGGGTGCCCACTAGGTAGTGTGTTGTCCCTTGATTGGATGGGGGCTTATTAATTTAGGGTATGATAGATTGCTGAGGTATTGATGCACTATTCTCCTTTAATGTGCAGCTGCATGTATCAGGCAGGGTGAGACACTGGCAGGGGAGGGTGTCATCAACAGAGACAGATTGTGACTGTATTTTTAGTTATCTAGCATGTCTTCATTCATTTGGAGGAAACAACACCAGTCAATATGGCTATTGGTTCATATTTGGATCCTTGGACCTGCCAAAGATGCTGAGGAGGGGGGCTGAAAGGGACTCTACATTAAGAGTTCCTTTTGCTCTTAGAATTCTTTTTCTGAGACCTACCAGATACCAGGAGGCAGGTATCATTGGGGGCCATTTCAGAGGCTGCCTTTTACAGAGTCTTAGCTTTTCCTCTCTTGAAGAATGTATTATATGGCCCAGAACATAGGAAGTATAGCAATAGTCTTGGTTTATGATGCTGATGGCATTAAAGACGCATCACTTCTCTAGGGAAGCCACCCTTAATTATACCAATTATATCCTGAGGTTTTGTCTCTTCTAGGGTTGCTTGCATATCTCTGTAAAGCTAACCTTGCATTGCCCCTTTTCCATTGGTGTGTGTCTTCCCTACGGGAATATGGGTTACTGGGAAGCTGGTATGTCCAGATGCTTGTTTTCCCAACATCTCCCATTATCCTTGGTACATAGGCAGGACTCAGTCGTAATTTGCTGAATTGAATGAATGAGTAAATGAATTTTCAAATATATAAAAAGAAGAGCTTACTTTTATCAGCTTTTAAACAATGCTCTTTTTTTGATGGTGGCACCATCTCACATATGTGCTCCTTCACCTCTTGAGAACCTGGGGTACTACTCCATCAGAATCATCCTGGTTGGCAGAAAGGATGTCTATATTTCTCCAACTGCCAAAATAATTTTTCGTAGTGCTTCTTTGTGTGTTTTGTTCAAAGAAAGCAAAAGTGCTTTCTTCACCCCAGTATACAATTATAACAATGAATATTTTCTTAAACATCGTCTTCCCCAGATTCTGATATGTGCCCCATCCCCCAAGGGTGATGTGTTCTGCTCCCCCTTATTTGAGAATTACGTCTAAGGTTAATCACTAAAGCCTTTACAACTCAAAATTTTGTGAGCCAGTTTCTTGCCAACATTTGGTCAGGAGATGAATAAAGACGGGAAAGGATTTTAAAAATACATATTGGGCAGCTTTTGTTCTTAAGCTTGTATTGATGTCATTGTGTATCTGGAGAGGTTCTGTTGTCAGATTTTGATTATTTGCTAGTTTTGGCAACTGTCAAGATGTTAGATCTCATACTGTTTCTATCATTTTTTACAGTTTCTTGGTTAACTCTATGCTGACAGAATTTCTTAGATGCATATCAAGACTCTTGAACTTGATTTAAAACAGAAATGGCAATTGTGCTTCCCTTTGCACTTGATAGCCTGGCAGGACCTGCTTCCAGATTATGGCCAATGCTGTGCTTCCATTATGTGAGTAGGATGTGGCCTGATCTCAAAAACATGAAAAGATTATTTCAGTTAAATAAGATAATGAATTAAAATACTAACTGGAACTGACCAATATATACTGGCTTTATAAATTCATTCTTATTAAGTATTTCTCTTTGCAAAATCCAAATGCTACACATTTCTCTCCAAAGTATTAAAAATTTCCCAAGATTTGTACCATTTAGAATCCTGTTAACAATTGGTATCATCTTCTGACCAAAGATTATGCCTCTCCCCCAAACCAGAAGTTCAGTTTACATAATTTTTAAATTCCATCCTTAGGATCTTTTGAGGATGCCCCCACCCTAACCACCATCAGTAAGGCATCAGAGATAATTTCAAATACAGTTCTTTGAGACTGTGGAAAAGGATGAAGTCTTCTTTGCTTTATTCCATGCTGCTGACCTGGTGGAGTCTTGAGCGACAGGTTTATGTTGCCTATAAGCTTTTAAATGTGTGCCAATATAGGCAATATTTTTACAGCCACTTATTATAGTATTGATTTTTGAGTTCATATCATAATATCATATTGATAAGACTATGACATCCAGACACTGGAAAATCATTTCCAGCTCCTGGACACATTACATGCCAGTGCTAGAAGTCACATGGACAGATTGCTATGTTAGGCACATTAAGTAAACCAGTCAAGACTCTAAGATGAGTTCCATATTTTGTAATGCATGATAACCAGTGGTGACAGCCAGGAATCTGTGTAGCAGGACCATATATATATAATTGTAGTCACTATTTGCCTGAAAGCTATTTGGAGGTAATTATGGTAGGTGTTAGCTTACTAGTTGCCATATCAGCAAACCTTCTGTTTTTGCATCAATCTTTTTGTGAGTTAAGGAAATAGCGTTTACTATAACAGAGAAAAACCAGCATCTCAAAGGCTTAATATAAAAGCAGTTTATTCCTTGCTCAGGTAAAATCAAATTGCAAGTGGAATTTGGAGGGAGACTCTGTTCCTTGCTGTCATTCAGGGATCAAACCTTGTTCCATTTGTGACCTCCACGAGGCTTCTAGAGTTCTTTCCAGTTAGCCAGCAAACGTGGGAAAAGAGACAAAGGGATTGTGTAGGCCTAGAAGTAGCCTATATCCACTGGCCATAATTCAAGTCCATGGCCAAAAGAAGCTGGGAAATATGGTCTGGCTTTACTTATGTCCAGAAGGATGGGATGAGTGCCGCCCTTAGACCCAGGCAAAAAGAGGGCCTGCCCTGAGCCACAAGCTTTATAGAGTCCTGCCTGTCACAAACATGTGCACAAGAACACATTATTAGAGAACACGTGGTTGCCTTTGCCTCATGGTTCTGGGGCTTAGCCTGGCATGGCAGGACTCGTAACACAAACATCTGCTCTTGTGACTAACACAGTGGTTCCTGTCCCAGGGAAAGGCTTCTCCACCTAGTTTCCTCAAAACAAAGGCAGCTGGGCCTGAATACCAGGAGGGTTTGTGGGTTGTACACTGCCTCAGTCAGTAATGGGCAATGCTTTGGAGAGTGGGAAGGACTCAATGATGGAAGCTCTTAGGTAAAAGAGAAGACTACTTAGCAAACTTTCTTCTCAGATGGCAAGAATGCAACAGATTTTGATATATCGAAGTACTAGTTCTAATATTTGATAGGAAGACATCACCAGTACCACAGTAATACTAAGGTAAATAATTGGGGGGGGGGCAGAATTAAGGGGAATTTCGGGTTTTCTTTTTCATGAGGGTGTGTTTATCTGTTATTTTTCCCTTTGGAGCAATGAAAAGTATCTAAAATTGAGAGTGATGATGATTGTACAGCTGAGTGAGGATACTGTGAAGCATGGATTGTTTATTTTGTACATTATCCATGATGCCCAATAGATGGTGGTGGCTGAAATTAGTATTCTAGTAATAGTAATTACTATTATCACTCCCTCATCCTTGACTCCTTTATGGCTTAGGTTACTCAGGACACATGGTCTGCCTTTGTTTTTACTTCTTGCTCAGTGTTGTTTGGTAAGCACAATAGTCTCCA
Organism: Myrmecophaga tridactyla; assembly: GCA_004026745.1. NCBI lineage: Eukaryota > Metazoa > Chordata > Mammalia > Pilosa > Myrmecophagidae > Myrmecophaga > Myrmecophaga tridactyla. The sequence continues at coordinate 7,358 of PVIY010058651.1, read as the reverse complement.
AAATAAGAGCTCTTCTGGGAATTTCTCTTCTATTTTTGAAAACCCTCTTGCATTCTGCAGGATTCTATGTATGAATCCTCCATATTTTCACTGCCTGAAATCTCTAAATTGTAGTCCAGCTACCTTGGTTTCTGATAATGATTGTATAGCCTTTATCTTCTGCCCTTGTGATTGTGAAAACCTTGTGACTGACTTTCATTGAACCCATTTATCCAATTTTTCAACTCTAGAGTCTTGTAATCATTAAATACAGCCCCTAGAGTTTATTAATAAAGGGTCTTGGATCAGCTCAGAATTAATACACCCCAAGTCCAAAGTTATCTTGATAATCGAGACTGGATCTAACCAAAGTGGGCCTGTCTGGCATGTACAGTAGCTTAGCCTTTAACCTAAAATTCACCTATACCTCATTATACTACTAAAAATCATGCCCATCATCATATTAAGGCCACCAATTTCTTACATATGAACATGTGACTAAGCATGTAATCAATCTGCATATGTTCAATAATTAGATTACCTCTAATTACATCATCTGGGGCCACTGTGCTCATTATCCTAAACCATTACCTTCTTTTTCTCTAATAAAACTATCAGAATTACTGCAGTTTGGGGAGACAGATTTTGGGCCAAGAGGCCATTTGCTCTCCTACTAAGCACTTAGTAATAAGGTTTTTCTCTCTTTGAAACTCTGATGTCTCAGGAATTGGTCATTAAGCACATCAGCAAAAGAATCCACCGCCTTTGTCCAGTAGCATTATTCTAGAAGAGGTAAGCCTGGAGATAGGTCTTGAAAAGATGACATGGAATAGTAAAAGAAAACACTGAGGGCATCTGTTCTGAAAACCAGATATTTTAAAAACTAAATTGTCTCATCCAAGAAACGTGCCCAGACAGCCCCAGCTCCCAAGAACCAGTCTTTCCCCGCATGCTTGTATTTGTAGTGGCTTTACCACACTCACACTCATGGGTAGCAAAAGACTCTGTGTATGTCTTTCATGTTTCTTCAGGACTGAAATGTTCCAGAGAATGGAGGCTCTCTCTTTACTTTCCTGAAAGCTCCAAGCACAATATCAAGGGGATATCAAGTATATCATGGCTACTTAAACTATTGGGAATGGGCGATGACATAGAACCACAGGAGTTCCTGCTAAACTGGAAAGAAAAGAAATCTGTCAAACAAAAATGCTGAGATAGGCTTGGAATAGCAGACAGGGTCCCAGAAAGCTAGGTGCTGTCTCCTATAGAGCTTCCTTCTGGCAACTAGGGTTGGAAAAGACTGGATTCAGGAAACTCTTGAGATTGCTGATGGACAACAATTTCACAAAGAAACACTCGCAATACATAAGGCCTTCTTGAATTAGAAATTTAGAAACTATGTCAATTGTTGACTTTTTCAAGATTCTGGTGGAGTGGAAATGAGTGACTTTGTCACCTTTCTGCAAGGCAATAAAGGGAAAGTGAAAAAAAGTTTGTATTTCAACAGATCTAGGTTCAAATTCCAACTATCACTCACTTACTGTACAATCTTTGCATCTTGCTTTACTCTCTGGGTTTCCTTAACCATATAAAGGAGTTAATATCAGTTACAGGCTAACTGTGAAGATTTCATGAAAATATTGATATTAAGTACTTGGAAAGCTTGGTTCTTATAGGCACTAACAGACAGTTGATTCCCTGTGGCTCGCCCTTGGGTTTTTTTGTTTCAGAAAAGACTTTTTGAGTTATAAATGAAAGAAACCCAACTCCAACTAGCTTAAAATAGAATAATATAATGGGTCATACAGTTAAAAAGTTTGAGGATCTTGGCTTCAGGTAGACATACTGAATTTTGGTGCTTAAATTTTATCATCAGAAATATTTATCTCTCAGGTCTATTTTTCTTTGTGTTACCTTTATCCTTCTTTCAGTGCATATAGAGGGAAATTAACAGCAATAAGTGCCTATATTAGAAAAAAAAGTCTCAAGTCAATGAGCTGTTTCTACCTGAAGAAATCAGAAAAGGAACAGCAAATTAAATCCAAAGTAAGCAAAAGAAAGGAAATTTAAAAAATCAGAGTATAAATAAATTAAATAAGAAACCAAAATTAATAGAGAAAATAAATGAAACTAAAACTTATTTTGACATGATCAATAAAATTGATAGTTTTTTTGATAGCTATTTTTAAGAAAAATGACAGACATTTAGCCTTGCCAACCAGGAAAAAAGAGAGAAGACACAAATTGCCAATATTAGGAATAAGATCAGAGGTATAACTACTGTCATTACAGATATTAAAAGGATAATAAAGAAATTCAGTGAACAACTTGATGCCAATACATTTGACAACTTAGCTGAAATGGAAAAATTCCTTGAAAGATACAGACTTATCAAAGCTCACCCAAGGAGAAATAGATAACACAAATAGTACTAGACCTGTTAAATAAGTTGAATTTAGTTGAAATCCTTCTTATAAAGGAAACACCAGGTTCAGAATTACACTGGTGAATTCTACCGAATATTTAAGGAAGAAATAATATTAGTTGTAGAAAATAAAGAGGTAGAACTACCTGTATGTGGTGTTTATAAATAATTCTCAAAACTCAATAATAAGAAAATAAACAACTTGGTAAAAGTGGGTAAAGGATTTGAATAGGCATTATTCAAAAAAGCTACACAGATGCAAATGAGCACACAAAAAAGATGGTCAGCATAACTGGTTATAAGGCAAAGGCAAATTATCATTTAGTACTACACCTACTAGAATGGCTAAAAGTTAAGAAATTGACTACGACAAATTTGATAAGAATATCAAGCAGCTGAAATTTTCATGCACTGTTAGAGAGAATGTTAAATAGTTCAACCACTTTGGAAAACAGCTTAGAACTTTCAAAAATTAAACATATATCTACCAAATGATTAGCCATTACCCTTCTAAGTATTACCCTAAAGAATTGATCCATATGTCCATACAAAACCCTGTACATAAATTTCATAGCAGCTTTCTTTGTAAAAGGCAAAGAGCTGCAAACAACCCAAATGCTCACGAATAGGTAAATGGATAAATGAATTGTTGAATAGCCATAAAATGTTATACTGCTTAGCAATTAAGCAATAACAAATACTGCACAGGAGAACACAGATGAATCTGCACGTACTTATGATGAGTAACAAAGAGCCAGATAAAAAGAGCATATATTATATGATGCATTTATATGAAATTCTAGGATATGCAAACTGATCTATGGTAATGGAATGCACAAAGTGGCTGTCTGGGAACTGGGGCCGGAGATAGGGAAGGATGGGGAGGAAATGCTTACAAAGGGGCCAAATGGAATTTTGGTGGTTATTGCCTGATTTCATGGTTTCATGAGTGGATACATATGTCACAACTTACCAAATTGTATGCTTTGAATATGTACAGTTTATTGTAGGTAATTTATTACCTCAATACAGCTAGGAAAAAGATCATCCTGGCAGTTAACACCGAGACAACCTAATGGACAAGGTTCTAAAGTGGCTACAAAGAGAGCTTGGACTGGAATGGAGACAAGTGAACAGATTTAAGAGACATTTGGAAGGAAGAATCAACAAAAAGAATCCAGGATGGCTTCAAGGTTTGGGTCTTGCACAATTGAGCGGATGGTGTGCCATTAGGGAAATCTGGGAGAGAAGCAGGTTGGGGTGGGGTGTGGAGGCAAGGTGATCACTTCTGGGTGGATTGAGTTGAGGAGCCTATAGAATGTCTACAAAGAAGCAGTTTCATACCATACTTAAAGCATGTTTGATGTCAGGACCACACGCTCTGTGTAATGTCCTTACATTCTGTACAGTAAAATAATGTGCTTTCAGTGAAGTCTTTAAAAATGCCCAATAAATGGGTAAAAAAGATGAGGTGAGGTTCTGATTGTTTCCTTATCTCTTAGGTTTTTATCTGTTGCTTGCTCTATTCTGAGTGTCTTTTTCATATATATATATCTCCATATATAATCTTTTTTGGGTCTCATTCCCTTGTAAAATCTATTCTTGACTACTCATTGAGGCAGAGGATTTGCCTGTCAGAAATACAATCTCTTTGCTGAACTAGAAGTAAAAATATTGGCAACATTTGACAAAGGCAAGCAAGCAGACTGGAGGAATATCACCAGGGATGCATTTTCTAGCAGAGTCACCACACAGGAGATGTGCTGGAATAAGAATCTGCTGTTAGGGGATTGTAGAGAATATGAATATTTTAAATTATGGATATATAGAATATCATCCAATCTGACTCCCTATTTGATGCTCAGTGTCCTGTATGCAATGTTCCAACTTGCAGACCTGACTTGCTCATTGTGGGGAGGATACACAGACCCTATTCTGGAACCGGTGGGCTTCCAAAGGCCCTTGCTTTTGAATTCTGAATAGATCCCAGCCATGCTTGTGGTAGCAACAATGAGCTCACCTTGCCTTACATAGGGTTATCATATATTGATTTCAAAGTACATTCTCTAAGAACCAATACCCTTCTTTCTATCCAATAATACAAAGAAAAAGGCTTTAGCTTTCAAATTTACAATCCATTGCATACACCAGCCCTAGAAAGCAGAAAAGTACAGAGGTATATGTGAGTCTATTTCCTGCCATGCCTAATTCTCCTTTTAACATACCATGTAATCCTACTACAGCTGAATAGCCCAGGGAGAACACTTGTTTCAAGGGAAACCAACCCACTGGTTGTTCAGGGCTCTATGACTTGTATGTTACGGGAGCTGAGCCAATGTCTTAGGTAATACTCAAGGGAAGGCCTGGGAGGCAGCTTGGCTTTAAAACCTGCTGGACCCACAGATTTAAAACCAACCAGGGATTTCTATGCCTAGTATATGCTTCTACCTTCATGCTACTTCTTTCTCATTCTCTATCTACAGCTTCTCATTGTTACATTTTCCTGAATCAGCCATTGGAGACTCATTTTTCTTGTTCCAAATGTTTTGATTGGCTAGACTTGAATAAAATCCAACTGGGGCCAGGAGTAGATTCCTGCAGGAAATTGGAAGCTCCCTTTTAGGAATGTGAATAGGTGTGTTATTGGGATATGCCCCTGCCAGATAAGTAAAAGTTCTCTGAATAATGTACTGGGTAGGTGATTCAGAAATGGATAATAAAAGGTTCAGTGAGGAACAAGGTAACTGGAACAACCATGGGGAAAATCTCCCTGGTGTTGACAAAAAGAAAATGACAGAAGGAAAGCCAAGATGTAGCCTGGAAGGGCTAATGGACAAGTGAGCTGAAAGCAAAGTATTTGAATGGATGTGGGGGACAGAGCCCAGGCAGGAAAAATGGGTTGGAGGTGGGGAAGGGTGAAGCTCAATCAGGGAAAGGTGATATCTGAGGGTTTATGGACACAGGCACATAGGCGTGTGTATGGGAAGGGGTCAACACCAAGAGATGAGACTGGAAAGTTAAGATTGCAAAGCTTCATCCTGGGGAAACAGGTTGGATTTTATCCTATAAAGTTGGATAGGAAAATCACTGAAGGGTTTGGGGCAGAGCCATGGTGAATGGAAGAATCCTTGTTTCCTTATGTATGTCAGTGGTCTCTTGAATTCTAGTCCAAAGTACCTAAAAAATGCCCTGAAAGAGAAATCAGAAGGTCTGAACTTGAACTTTTCTGTCTGTTACTCGTCGTGAGCAAGCTACTTAAATTCTCTGAACCTCCGGCTCTTCTTTTGTAAAATGGGATACTACTGTCTGCTACTTTAGAACCTAGTTTTGAGACTCAAATGAAATGATATGTTGCATGAAAGTACGTAACAAAATATGAAGCACTATATAAATAAGAACTTGTATTGTCGTGCTACTTTCCCACTCAGGTGTCCTGCCAAACACATATCTTACTGGGGATGTATGGCACTCTCTTGTCATGAAAAAGAGAGCAGTTAACCAGACAGAGAAAGAAAAGAAAGTTATTTAGCTGAGGCCAGATAGCCCTTTGTTTGAGAAAGTCAGCTCATTTTAGACTTCTACACTACATAAAATAAAAATTTACATGGTTGATTTATACATCAAACATTTTTTTGGCATCTCCTATGTGCCTGGTCTGAGAATAAGGAAGTGCATATGACAAGGTTCCTGTAAACAAGAAGCTCCGCCTCTGGTGGAAGAAGATGGGCAGGGAGGCAAATAAGTGCCTCAAGTGTTAAAGTCCTTGAGGTGCCTCTATACAGAGCACCTACATGCTCACCATGTGGTCAGTTCCACCTGGTGGTCAGGGTACTTCACAGCAGGGGCTCCTTCCAGAGCTCCTGAAAGCTAAACATGCGAGTAAATTGCATAAGCCCTGCTCTCGGTCCTGGGAATAAAGCAGCCCATCAGACAGGTAGACAGAGCTCCTGCCCTCAGGGAGTTTACTTTCCAGCAGGAAGACAAACTTCAGGAGGAAACAAATAAATTAATGGGATTTCAGATGGTGACAGGCGCCTTGGAGAGAATGAATTCAAGTGGTGACCGAGAGAGAAAGATTTAGAGAAACAGGGCAGGGTTTAGAGTAGCCACATCCACAAAAGTAAAAAGAAATAAATAGGTGGAATTAATTTGAATAACATAAGAATACATATGTATTATTATAATATATTATTGTATATTTTATGTGATTGAATATATTCAAAATCGATCATAAAATGATATTAAAATCGATCACAAAATAATATTAAATTATTTTTATTATCATTATATATTACCATTCTATTTGATCTAATGTATCCAAAATATTATCATTCTAACATATAATCAACATAAAAATATCAGTGCAAAATTTTGCCTTCTGTTTCCATTCTAAGTCTTCGAGAGTGGGTGTGCACCTCACACTTACAGCACATCAATGCAGGGCACCACATCCAAGTTCTGAACAGCCGTGAGTGCCTTTGGCCACTGTACCTGTCACTGCAGTGCAGGGATGACTGCAGGGGTGTCCCGCCCTAATGGGAACCCCCTGAAAGGGATTTTATCATTCAATGTAATCCGCAAATGCCAAAATGACCAGCAATGTGCTCTCCTTGATTCCTGAAAGGACTATCCCAGCATTGCCCGTTGGGCGTGTTGGGAAGGGCTGAGTCACGGTGTTTCTAAACCCACGGCTCACGCTCCCTGGGGGCGCCCAGCTTTGGAACTGGCTGTGGGGAGCGGGCTGCGGCGCTGGGCTGGGGGTGTTTTCTCTGTGAAGACCCCTCCTGAGCTGAGCCGTGAAAAGGGGGAGCTCAGTTTTTGTCCGGCAGCGGTTCTCACCCTGGCAGAGGGGAAAATGAAAATGAACATTTTGAAATGCTAATTATTTAATCTCTGCCCATGTTAGCTGCTTCCAGGGGAGCCTCCCGTTCATTTGTAAAATGAAACATTTTAG
>PVIY010058650.1:0-12380 GCA_004026745.1 Myrmecophaga tridactyla | reverse complement strand
CTGAGCGTGTCCCTGTCTGTGATTTTCCCAGAAGTATACAAGTATCTGTTTCAGTCCCAGCTTTCAAATCTTTTGGTTTTATTCCTAGGACCTAGGAATGGAATTGCCAAGTCATATACTTAATTCTATACTTAACTTTTTAAGGGACAACCATACTGCCTTCAACAGTGGCTGTGTTCGTTTTACATTCCCACCAGTAATGCACTAGAGGTTTCCAACTTCTCCACATCCTCACCAACACTTATTTTCCTTCTTTCTTTAAATAATAATTATCCTGAAGTGGGTAAGAAGTGACATCTCATTTTGGTTGTTATTTGCGTTTCTCGACTGATTAATGATGTTGAGCATCTTTTCATATTTATTGTCCATTTGTATATCTTCTTTGGAGATCAGCTATTCAAGTCCTTGTCCATTTTTTAACTGGATTGTTTCTCTTTTGATTGTGGTGTTGTAGGAGTTCTTTATTTTGTATTTTTTTAATGTATTTAAACTTTGTATATATATATATATATATATATATATGATCTCCAAATACTTTCTCCCATTCTTTAGGTAGTCTTTTCACTTTCTCGATAATGTCCTTTGGTACACAAAAGTTTTTAATTTTGATGATGTCCAATTTATCTAGTTTTTCTTTTGTTGCTCAGGCTTTTTGTATCAATCTAAGAATCCATTGCCACATGCAAGGTCCTGAATATTTTCCCCTATATTTTCCTCTAAGACTGCTACAGTTTTAGCTCTTATATTTTTGAGTTAACTTTTATATATAATGTTAGGTGGAAGTCTCCAGCATTTCTATGCATTATTTCTACTTTAAAATTGTCATTCAATCTTCATATAAAAAAATGTTTGTTCAGCCATTTTGGAAGGTTTTAGAAAGAAATAGTTTAGGCTATTGTGCTGGTTTAAATCTGTTATATTCCCCAGAAAAGCCAAGTTCTTTAATCCTCATTCAATATTGCTGGATAAGATATTTTTTATTGTTTCCATGAAGAAGTGACCCATGCAGTTGTGGGTGGTGACTTTTGTTTAGATGGTTTCCATGGAAATGTGCTTACATCCATTCAAGGTGGGGTTGCTTACCGGAGCCCTTTAAGAGGGAACCATTTTGGAAAAAAGCTAGACAGCCAACAGAGCCCACATAGCCTTTTGGAGATCCAGAAGAAAAATGCCTCCTGGGGAAGCCTTATGAAATGAGGAGAGAAAGCTAGCAGATATCACCTTGTGCCCTCCCAGCTGAGACAGAAACCGTATACTTCATCAGCCCTTTCTTTGGAGTTAGGGAATCTGTCTCTGGATGCCTTAATTTGGACATTTCGCAGCCTTAGAACTGTAAACTCTTAGAACTGTAAACTGTAATTTAACAATTCCCTTTTTAAAAGCCACTCCATTCCTGATATATTGCATTCTGGCAGCTTACAAACTAAAGCAGCTATACTATGAAGAGCAAGGAGTCACTTTATAATGAAACATTAGCTCTTATTTAAAGATTTATAATAAAGCTAAGGTAAACATATTTCAGCCTGTCCATATTGGATATGGAAACTAAATGTCATTTTTATGTATTTAATTCTCATTTATGAATGGTGTCTATAATCTGAAGCCCCTTACTTTGTATCCTGATTCTGCCACATCAAAGATTTATGGCTTCACATAACTTACTTAACTCAGTTTCCCCATCTGTAAAGTACAGGTCATACTCATATCTACCTTAAAGGGTTATTGTGAGGACTAAAACATAAGATACATATCAAGTACTTACAAATTCCTTGAATTCTTCTTCTTGACCTTCCTTACATTTGGTTACTCTGTCACTATGACAAGGACCACTTTCAGGTTATAGGATTTACAAACACTGAACGATACATATGCAAAAGTGATATTTTACATTCTCGTATCAATTTTAGAATCTTGTCAATTTCTTCAAAGAGGCTGCTTGGATTGTAACTGGAATTGCATGGAATCTAGAAATCAATTTGGGGAGAATGGACATTCTAACAATGAAGAAATTGAAAGCTTGATGAGTCATGGTAAGTGTAAACTTTAAAACAAAGCAGAATATGCTACAGCATACAATGACAGTACAAATCAAATGCTCTGGAAGATCCGTGTATGTCTTTAAGACCATGCAGGGCAAAGCTGAAAAGCATGTATGGGGCCCATAGAAATTACCCCAAAGGAGAAGATGGCTATTAACTAGAGTTTACTAGATTTTCTTGGTAACAATTCCCTGTGCTTTTGTCTCTCTGTAACCTTAGGTGTTTTCTGGAGCCTTCCCTTTAACTCAGATTCTCTCCTGCATAAGCACTTTCTCTACTTATCTCACAGAATCTATCAGTGACCTCTTCCCAGTACTTACCTCCTACCCTTATCACCAGCCTCCCTGCTCTGGATCACAGACTAAATGAGCAAATACTATTTATTTATTTATATATTTATTTTGACTCTGCTAACTTATTTTTTTAATGGAATGACAAAGAAGGAGACAAAAAATAATTATGACTATGATGATCTGTAAAGGTATGCTGGTTTGAAACTCGTATGTACCCTGCAAAAGCCATGTTCTTCTGATCCTGATAACTGTCCTATAGGGGCAGACCTATTGTTGGGTGGGATCCTTCTGATTCATTTGTTTCCATGGAGATGTGTGACCCACCTAATTATGGGTGGGACCTTCTGATTAGGTGGTTTCCATGGAGATGTGTCTCCACCCATTCCTTGAATAAGGTGGGTCTTAGTCCGCTTAGTGGAGTCCTTTAAGAGGGAACCACTTCGGAAAAAACTGAGAGCTGACACGGAGTCATTTGGAAATGTAGAAAGAAAATGCCCCCCAGGGAAGCTGATTGAGACCAGAAGCCAGGAGAGAAAGCTAGCAGATTTGTCATGCACCTTCTCATGTGACAGAGAAACCCCAAACGCCATTAGCCTTTTTCTTCAGAGTCAAAGTATCTTTCTCTGGATGCCTTGGTTTGGACATTTTTATGGCCTTAGAACCAAACCTGTAATATAATAAATCACTTCCTAAAAGCCAACCCATTTCTGCAGATTGCATTCCAGTAGCTTTAGTGAACTAAAACAAAAGGCCTCATAGCAAAGATAAAATTTGAAGTTAGTCCAAGTTAGGAGGTGTATTTTCCCTCCACATAGGAATACATATTTTTTAGGTTTTAACCTTTACTCAACATGTTAATTATTTAAAAATTAAACAGTAGTGTGTTAGTCAGGGTTCTCTACAGAAACAGAATCAACAGGAGAGATATGTAAATATGAGATTTATAGAGGTGTCTCATGCAACTTTGGGAATGGAAGAGTCCCAAATCCATAGGGCAGGCTGTTAAACTGGCTGCTTTGATAAAGGGTCTGGACAGAGTCTACAAGGAGAAGCTCGCTGGCTGAAGAAGCAGTGAGTCTCTCTTCTCCCTTAAAAACCTTCAACTGATTGGATTATCTCCATGTGGGAAGCATGCCTTAGTTGATCACAGATATAATCAGCCACAGATGCAGTCAACTGACTGATGATTTAATTTACTAGCCTTCTGGCTTATCAACCACCAATGAAATGTCCTTGCAGCAATGGTCAAGCCAGCACTTGTCTGACCAAACAACTGGGTCTCATCACTTGGCTTAGTTGACACTAGAACTTAACCATCACAGTTCACCCCTTGTCATTTGGGCAGCTATACATATCACCTTGAAACACACTTGATTTCCAAATAGAATACAATAACAGACATTTGTTTCACCTAACAATACCGAGCTGTCCTGCATACAACCGAAGTGCACTACATCTCTCCATTTATGGTATCTTCATAAATACTATAACATGAACAATAAGAATTATGTAGTATGATAAGAAGAAAACAAGATATTTGCTTATGTACAAATGCAAACATAGTCATAACCAAACAGGGAGGAAATAGTCATACAATTACAGTCCTCATTTTTGTAACTGGTCACATGGTCACAATTCATACCTATTACTACCTTCTTCTACTATCCATTCCATGTTACTTTTACCCCCAGCAAGCACTTCAACTGGCCATGTTTTCTTGCCAGGTGGCATGACCCAGACCTTCATTCCTAAAGTTTCTGGGCCATTGATAGTCTTGCCTGGATTGGGTTGTTGCAATTTTCCATTGACTTTAATCACAGGGCACGGTAGTACTAAGAGATGCCTTAGGGGATCTCCTGTATTCCAGGAAAACTCCACTTTACTTTCATTGTACAGTTGCTGTCCTATTTCCCCTTGATAGTCAGGATCAATCATCCCCGACAGAACAGTAATCCCCTTTCATGCCTGTTGATTCAGTGGCATGAGAAGCCCAAAGTGACTATGTTGCACTTTTAACTTTCAGTTCAATGGAATCATTGTTGTGTGTCCTGGTAGGAGCACTCCTCCTTTTATAACTAAGAACTGTGGACCAGCAGAGCTTAAGATTTCAGGGACAGGAAACAAAAATTTTCCTAGTGGATTATTAGGGGCATTAGTGAATGGTGCCACTCCCATTTCCACCCTCTGATTCCTGGATCTGTGAATCCTGACTGTGGGAGAAACAGCACCATAGAGTAGATGCTGATTCAGAGCATACACAGCTTCCTGGAGAACATTGCCCTGGCCCTGCAAGGTATTGCCACCTAGTTGGCACCATAATTGGGTCTTCTAAAGGCCATTCTATCAACCCAGCTGCCTCTGGATGATGGGAACATAGGAAGACAGAAGAATTTCATCAGCATATGCCCATTCCCACACTTCATTTGCTGTGAAATATATTCTTTGATCAGAAGCAAAGCTGTGTGGAATGCCATGACAGTGGATAAGGCATTCCATAAGTCCACAGATGGTGGTTTTTGCAGAAGCATTGCATTCAAAGAATGCAAACCCATATCTGGAGTATGTGTCTATTCCAGTTAGAACAAATTACTGTCCCTTCCATTATAGAAGTGGTCCAATGTAATCAATCTGCCATCAGGTAGGCTGATCACCTTGGGAAATGGTGCTATATTGGGGGCTGAGTGTCATTCTCTGGTGATGGCAGATTGGGCACTCAGCAGTGGCTGTATCCAGGCTGGCCTTGGTGAGCAGAAGTCCATATTGCTGAGCCCATGCATAACATCCATCCCTACCACCCTGCTCACTTGTTAATGAGCCCTTTGGGCAATAACAGGAGTGGCTGAAGAAAGAGGCTGACCTGTATCCACAGGATGGGTCATCTTGTCCACTTGATTATTGAATGCTCTAGTGAGCATTCTCATGGGACACAAATATCTTTATGTTCTTTGCCCACTCAGAAAGGTCTATCCACATATCTCTTTGAAATAAGTAAGGCAACACATGGAGCTGAGCTCCTGGGATGTTTACCTTGGGGGTGGCGACATTTCTTGTAAAGTCTCTAGTAGGCTAGTGAGAGCAATAGTCCAGAACTACCTTCCCATGTTAGTCAGGGTTCTCTAGAGAAACAGAACCAAGAGGAGAGATCTGTAAATATGAGATTTATAAAGGTGTCTCACACAACTGTAGGAATGAAAAAGCCCCAAATCCATCAGGCGGGCCGTGAAGCCGGAGGTTTCAATGAAGGGTCTGGACAAACTTCATAGTAGAGGCTCGCCGGCTGAAGAAGCAGTGAAAGAGTCCCTCTTTTCTCTCAAAATTCTCAACTAAAGGGATTATCTAATTGAGGGAGGCATGCCTTAACAGATTGCAGATGCAGTCAGCCACAGCTGCAATCAACTGACTGATGGTTTAATACACCATCCTTCTGGTTTATCAACCACTAAGGAAATAGCTTTGCAACAATGGTCAGTGCTTGCCTGACCTGGGCCTCTGACTTGGCCAAATTGACACCAGAACTTAACCATCACAAGTACAGAAATGATCAAAGAAGAAAATTAAAAAAAAAAATAAATCCTTACTGCCTACAATTGTTGTCTACACGTTTTCCACATATATTCAGTTATTTCTCTTTCTCTCTCTATGTATATATACAAGTTGTGATCACAACAAATAGATTTGTAGGTGGACAGAATGATAAATTCATTTTAAATGATATTCTACCACAGTTTTCATAAAGTTTTTAAATATAGTATTTGAATATAATGGAAATTAAATCCAAAAACATTTAAAATATAAGAAATGATATTCAATATTTGCTTATACATTCTTCTGCACCACAAGCGATATTGATAAATATCTTTCCAAGTTAAAATTTCAAAAGAAAATGACTATGTGTTTCTTTTAGATATGTATGGTTTTCAATTTTAATATATTTAAGTCAATTTTAATGTATTTAAGCTCCCTATTTTAAAGAGCATCTGTGCTGGATATTCCAAATCCATCTTCCAAACTGCAGTATAACTGAGGAGGCTGACCTCTGTATTTCATTCATTCTCATGTCTTCTGACTTCGAACTGGGTTTGGCTAGGGGAAGCATCATCGGAGGATCAGAGGGAGGGTGTTCATCTCCCTGAGTATCTCTCTGTTGGCCGTGTTTGGGCAGTGGCTCCCACCTATGGCAACAGCTCCTTTCAGCCACAGCTGCTCAGTCCTCTCCTACAACTCTGTGTCTTAGAAGGTGCTGGTAATTAATTGCTTCTTTCCCCTGGTAGAATCTGGGTACTTCAATAACCCTTATTGTTTTACCTAAACATTGTCCACAGCCTTGTAAATTGTTTTTCATTAAACTCCTCTCAACAACCGTATGCCATCTGTTTTCTGCTCAGATTCCATCTGATATAGTATCTAATGACTCCCTTCTATGAAAATTATGCTTCCTCTCAACATCCACTTGCAGTGTAATAGACCTTAAATTGGTCTTGCTCTGCTAGATAACTTCGTAATTCTAAATAATAGACTGAAATTTCTGTTTCTTCACTTATGCATTGTAAATATATATTGACTTCCCAATAGGAATGATGAATAATTTAGCACTCCTACAGTTCCTACGGGAAGAAATTTGTCAGCTAGAGAGAAGGAGCCGTGCCTGATCATAATTATGAATAGAAAACTATGAATAGAAAAACTGCTTTCTACTTCCAACCTTTGATCACTTTATCTTCCATCCCAGTAAGAACTTTATCTCCTGATTAAGTTTAAGTCTATTGCATTTTTTAAAAGTAGAGTTTAGAGTATAACTTCTAATAGCATATCTTAAGTTCTTTCCCATTAACATAATGTATATTCAAAATAAAATAATCAGTAAGTGCAACTGTGATCCAACTTTCTGCATATAGTCTGACTGAGAGGTAAAGAACTAAAAATATGCTCTTTTCATATTGAAATATCTCAAATGGCCATATATAAAAAATATATTGCCCTGGAACCCAATAAACTATAGCCCATTTATGGTAGACCTGACCTAAATGGTGGGTTTGACAAAACTCAGATTCTTTCCAATTTTTAGGCTTTTTCTCTTAAACGTACTCAACCAGCTAAGGTTCTGTCTGTTGGACGAGAATGCCAGACCTGCTCCCTGGTCTTCCTAGGATCAATCACCCCCCGACAGAATAGTAATCGCAACTCCATTGGCCAGACCATCAAGCCACTTACCTTGAAGCTATTCCTTAGCCCTCTCTTTCACTTCTGCATCCCATCCATTTAAAAATCCATTTGGATCTTTCTCCAAAATTTACTTAAATGAGAGGTGATACAGATATTTTGTTTCATTTTTGAGGCTAGGGAGACTCAAGAAAGTTACATGATAAGACCAAATTCACAGGACAAAAATGTACTGTGAAAACTTAGGAGAGGCAAACAAGAAAATAACCAGTGATGGATTCTTTCCTGCCCTGCCAATTCTCTTCTATAATATCATATCAAAAACATTTGTTAGAATAATGTTTGTTCTTCATGTTGATAAAGTTTCTTTCTTGCTCTTTTCCTAACAATGAGATTCAACTCTTAAATCTCAAGAACTGAGTTTATGGTGTTCAGACCTTTCATGAATTTCATTGTTGGCATGTTCACTCGTTCTTTTACCATAGTTTTTTTTTTACATGGATACTGATGCTGTGTATTTTATGTTTTGTCTTTAAGTCTGTTTACACAGATTATAAATGAATGAGGTTTAATTAAATAAATATCTTTATTAAATACTCTTCAGTATCAACTTACATTAGTTATTGTTAAGGTGAACATAACTGGTTTAAAAAAGATATTTCAGCTCTATGATAAAGGAAGTTCTCACTGGCCTTTATGTTGTCCTTCATGTTTAACCAGCATTTTTATGTCTTCGTGATTGGGATTAATTAAGTAAAATTCCTTTGTTATGCCTGAATCACCCCTGGGCTTGTTTATCTTTTCAACTTGTTTAAATAAAGGAACCAATTAGAAAATTAGTCCTCTTCCTTCATTTTAGGAATGGGTTGACCACACTCAGTAGTGGAAAAAAAAAAAAAAAGAAACAATTTTTCTCTTTAATTGAGGAGCTGGACAAATAGAAATGAGCAAAATCCAAAGATTTAGAAGTATGAGAATTCATTTAAACCAAAGAATAGCTTTAAAAAGATTTAATAGAATTCTCACCTGTCATGCTGAAGACCTGGGTTTAATTCTCAGAGCCTGCATATGCCAAAAAAAAAAATTTTTTAAATAATGTGTCAATAATCAGTTTTAGAAGGCAACAACTACTTTGAAAGTAAGAAAAAACTTATATCTTATAGATATGAGGGATCTATTGACAAAAGTTTTGGACCATCAGATCCATCTCCTGCAATGTATGTTCTGTCAGTGTGAAGTGGGTCTAAAGAGTTATATTTATGGAGATACAAGAGTTATGTATATAAATTATATATAAGTAATGTATAAGGTACTTTCTTGCAGTTCATCAGATGGTTGCTATAATGTATAATATGAAGGCAGAGGAAGAGCTTATATTACTTCTAAATTTGATATATTTAATCTTTCAATTTTGTGTTACAAATGGGACAGAGAGGGCCCATTTAGAGACCTGGATGTTGGAATTCTAAATCTTGCCCTTCCAGGTCCTATCTCTGCCACCTTGGAAGAGTCACTTCTCCTCTTTAGGGCTTAGTTTTCCTTTCTTCTTCTTCTTTATTTTATTTTTTTGTATGCTAAACGGTGGGGAACACATTGCATTCTTTTTCCATGTGAGCATCCCATTATTGCAACACCATTTGTTGAATTTTGTGTGTTTGTTTGTTTGTTTTTGGGGGGGAGGGCATGGGCCGGGAATAAAACCCAGATCTCCCACATGGCAGGTGAGAATTCTACCACTGAACTACCCTCACACCCCTAGGGCTTAGTTTTCTTGCATGAAGAAAAGATGGTGGATATTTTAACCATCTTTCATATCTACTCCTTTATACCTGGCAAGTATTCTGAGTGGCTGAACTGTCCTGACTAAAGATGACAGACAATCCTATTTGTAAATATTTTAATGCTACAAACTTAAGGTATGTTTTTTGGAAGAAGTGAATAGAGGTCCGAGGCTATTTTGGTTTAGCCTTGCCTCTCAAGGGCCATTCTGGCTTTCAGAACAGCATAATGTTGTTTATTTAAACATCTATCTAGCATCTTACTTCTATAAATTCATATATTTGCATGTAAACCTATAATATAAAGTAACAGTACAACATCACATAAAGAATCATAGCTACCAAATAGTGAACATCTACTATGTACTAAGTATTATTTAGATACTTCACATACAGTTTCATTATAACAAGTCTACCATGTGTAGACTACCTTTGTTGATGTTTACTAGTTATCTAAAATCACACAGCTAGTCAACGGCAGAATTTATTAACTTCAAATTAATCATTAAAACTCCCTTTCAAATAGGAATTTCAAATATTTCGAGTTCAAATTTGGATTTGACTAACATTAAAGTTGGTATTATATTCTCTAAATTAATTTGATAAGACCTTTTTCCTCAATAACTTATACTGTGACATGGAGCAAGACACTTCTTTCCTTTGACTTTTGATTATCCTCACCAAAAACGGAAGGATTGACCCATGTGATATCTATCTATTAGTCACTAAAGTCTTTAAAACTACAAACCACTAATAAAAAACACCACTTTGAGTCTGCATTCCTTTTTGTCTCTCTTCAGTGCATTTGAAAGTTATGGTGATATACTATTTTTGAACCATTGATGGTAAGGTTTTTACTCATAATATTTTCTATTTGACTCCTTCCCCACTCAACCAGGTAAACATTCTTTGTATTGCCTCAAAGAAAAGATGGCATAGCAGACAAATAAAAATACAGTCAGTCTTTGATTTTTGAATTTTGAAGGCCTCAATTCCAGGTAGCTGGATAGGATTCATGTACTTAATTGACAGATTTTGGAGAATACCAGATGAAAGGGAAAGAGAAAACTTCCTATTTTGGAGACTTGAAAGGATCCCTGGGTTGTAGAGGTAAAGGCTGTGTTGATTTGGTGAGTGGGGAGGTCAGTAGTTCCTGGGAAGAGTGGATTGACATAAGTGCCTCAAAGAAGCGAGTCAGCATTTGGAGAACTCCAGTCTTCCCTTGAGCACACACGCAAGTAAAGGCTGTGGCTGCCTGGGGTTTAGAAGCCATTTGGGAGTAAAATCAGAACCATAGTTAAACACTCCATCATCAGCAGAGTGAGAAATGTGTGTAGCCTCAGTCATAAGGCTTTGTTACCTGTTTTTCTTGGTGGCATCATAACCACTAGCAAATTGTCTTACTGGCTTTCCAACAGATGTGGCATTTATCCTGCCCTGGCACTTTGCTCAATCTCCATACAACTTGCCCTGTGGGACAACACTCATTTAATGTTTCAGCATATTTATAAGCACTCCATATAGAGAGATAGGTCAGGGAAACTAGAAGGATAGAACTAGTATGGAAGGTAAAGTCCCTCTCATCTTCCACCTAATGCCTATATATGTTTATTGATGGGACTTAATAAACCAGTTCTTCATCTTCTCCACAAACCAGTCTAGTGATCAAATACAACTTGTAAAAAATAAGTTCTGCATGTTAAACTAGAACATAATAAAAATCTCACATAAAACCCACTTATAGAATAAAACAATATTTCAAACATATTCTCCGATGAAGAAAAATTATTTTAAACAGGAGAAAACTCCATGGCACTGTTGACTGGAAACCCTTGTAAAAATCCCCCAAAATGAAGGTTTTTCTAATACTTTTTTTAGTTCTAACTCATCTCCAACCCTACTCAGAGAAATGTAGAGCAAATAGGCAGGGTTCATTAACTCCTCTTCCCAAAAGAATATGGGATCAGATGGAAACATGGCCATGAGTCTCATTTAACCAACCATGGATTTAAAAAGAGGCATCTAGGTAGCTAAGTCTCACTAGTTTTGCCAAGTACATTTATGACACAACTTTGTCTTGTGGTTTTCTCAGAAACTTTCTCAGAAACTTCTGGTGTGCTATTCCAAGATGGTATTTATTAACAGCCTGATATCCTAGACAACTTATATATATGTAATTCCAAATATAAAGTAAAATCAGCACCAAAAAGTATCAGAGAGGTTAGTATAATTTTATATATCCCTTATTTAATATCTAAGTCCCTATGGTGAGAAATTAGCTACAACAACTAGGTATTGCACCCTGAAAGGAGCAAGCTGAGATATTTACTAAAGACAAAAATCTTTCTCTTCAGCAGCATTGGGATCAGGATGTCAGCACCTAAAGTTATTTGGATGCCAGACCCCTGCTACATTTTATTGTCCACATAATGCATTTTCACCACAGATCACAGTTCAAAGTGACACTTTGAACTGTGATCTGTGGTGAAAAAAAGAGTCAGAAATCTGGCAATAGGCCAGATTAATTTTACTTTCTGACCAAGGAATATTATCATTACATTCTTGTTTCAGCAACCTGTAATTGTTTCAGCATCTCTACATTCATCTAAATTACTACCTACTGCTACATTATTGAATCTAAATTCATCAAATCTTCTTAAAATATCTGTGAGGGTTCTCTTGCTGTGTGAGAATTAGAAGAGGTGCTGTGGGATCTTGAGATGAAATGAAATATGGTCTCTTTGTTTCAGCTACTTTAATACAGTGGGGGACAGCAGGACTGAGTTTTATGAAGCAAATTACCCAACTAGAACACTATTTATATAAACACATTCTTTTCTTCATGATATTCACATCTCCAATTATTACATCTTCTAGTAGAAGATAAACATTGGTGAATTTTATTCAAAAAATGTTTATGATGACCTACTATGTGTCCTGGATTATGTTAAATGCTGAAGGTAGGGGCAAAATTAAGCCCTTAAGGAACTACAATCTAGTAGCTAAAGAAATCACTAATAATGATTAACTTAGACTAGTTTTAATGCCCAAAGAGCAATACTAAATAATTTTGTAAAATAGTCACATTATTGAAATAGTTTTACTTTTCT
>PVIY010058649.1:0-12332 GCA_004026745.1 Myrmecophaga tridactyla | reverse complement strand
AAAAAAAAAAAAAGAAGAAGAATACAATGAATGCACTGGACTGGGGGAGATATTAAGGGGGGAAACTAGACAGAAGACTTGCAATTGCAGAAGTGAAAATGGTTAAACTAAGGCATGGATAATAGAAATGGAGAGCTGCCAAACGATATTTTTGAGGTATAAATTATGAGACTTGGTGATTAATAGCAAGGGGGAAGGCAAAGTTAATAATGGTTCTCAAATTTCTATCTTGGGAGATGGGCTGTGTGGTGATTTCATTAACCTAGATTGTAATTATATTAGAAGAAGCAGCAAGAGAAGATGATGAGTTGATATATGTGCCAGTTTGAAGCTGTCATGTACCCTAGAAAAGCCATGCCCTTTTATCTCATCCAGTCTTGCAGGGGCAGCTATGTTTCTTTTAATTCTGATTCAATATTGTAGGGTGGAAACTTTGGATAGTTTCCATGGACATATGACATACCCAGTTGTGGGTGGGACCTTTTGATTGGATTGTTTTATGGAGATGGGACAAATCTTTTGAATAGATGGAGATGTGACTCTGCCCATAAGGTGGGTTTTGAATCCTTTAAAAGAGGGAACATTTTGGAGAAAGCTCAGAGCCAACAGAGACACAGACATTTGGAGATGTTTGGAATGCTGGTGGAAGCACTTTTCCTTTTGGAACTAAAACCTGTAGACCAGCAGAGCTCAGGGTCGCAGGGACAGGAAGCAAAAATTTTCCTAATGGATCACTAGGGGTAATAGTGAGTGGTGCCACTCCCATTTTCACACCTTGGCTCCTGGACCCATAGATCCTGGCTATGGGAGAAACAGCACCATACAGCGGATGCTGATTCAGAGCATATACAGCTTCCTGGAGAACATTACCCCAGCCCTTCAAGGTATTGCCACCTAGTTGGTACCATAATTGAGTTTTCAAAATGCCATTCCACCATTCTATCAATCCAGCTGCTTCTGGATGATGAGGAACATGGTAAGACCAGAGAATTCCATGAGCATGTGCCCATTCCCACACTTCATTTGCTGTGATTGATAGAACAATCAATTGGAATTGGCATGGAATACGATGCCAGTGGATAAGGCATTCTGTAAGCCCATGGACGGTAGTTTTGGCAGAAGCATTGCATGCAAGGAAAGCAAACCCATATCCAGAGTATGTGTCTATTTCTGTTAGAACAAATCACTGTCCTTTCCATGAAGGGAGTGATCCAATGTAATTACCCTGCCACCATGTAGCTGGCTGGTCACCTCAGGGAATGGTGCCATATTGGGGGCTGAGTGTGGGTCTCTGTTGCTGGCAGATTGGGCATTCAGCAGTGGCTGTAGCCAGGTCAGCCTTGGTGAGTGGAAGTCCATGTTGCTGAGCCCATGCATAACCTCCATCCTTACAACCATAACCACTTTGTTCATGAGCCCATTGGGCAATGACAGGGGTTGCTGGGAAAAGAGGCTGACTGGTATCCACAGAACGGGTCATCTTATCCACTTGATTATTAAAACCTTCCTCTGCCGAAGTCACCTTTGGGTGTGCATTCACAAGGGACACAAATATCTTCATGTTTTTAGTCCACTCAGAAAGGTCTATCCACATACCTCTTCCCCAGACCTCTTTGTCACCAATTTTCAAATTATGGTCTTTCCAAGTCCCTGACCATCCAGGCAAACCATTAGCAACAGCCCATGAGTCAGTATACAAATGCACCTCTGGCTGGTTCTCCTTCCAAGCAAAATGAACAACCATGTGCACTGCTCGAAGTTCTGCCCACTGGGAAGATTTCACCTCACCCCTGTCTTTCAAGGACACCCCAGAAAGGAGTTGTAGTGCTGCAGCTGTCCACTTTCAGGTGCTACCTGCATATCATGCTGAGCCATCTGTAAACCAGGTCTGAGTTTTCTCTTCTTCAGTCAATTCACTGTAAGGAACTCCCCAAGAGGCCATTGCTCTGGTCTGGGAAAGAGAAGGTAATGTGGCGGGAGTGGAGACCATGGGCATTTGTACCACTTCCTCATGTAACTTACTTGTGCCTTCAGGACCTGCTCTGGCCCTATATTGTATATACCATTTCCATTTTATGATGGAGTGCTGTTGCACATGCCCCTTTATGGCTTGGTGGGTCAGACAACACCCAGTTCATGATAGGCAACTCAGGTCTCATGGTAACTTGGTGGCCCAAGGTTAAGTGTTCAGTCTCCACTAAGGCCAGTAGCAGGCCAAAAGCTGTTTCTCAAAAGGAGAGTAGTTATCTGCAGCAGATGGTAAGGCTTTGCTCCAAAATCCATGGACACTTCCAGCACCATTGAATCCGCTGGATCATATGGTCCAAGTGGCAGAGCAGCTTATACAGCAGCCTGGACCTGCCTCAGAACCTCCTCTTGTTCAGGTTCCCACTCAAAATTAGCGGCTTTTCTGGTACTTGATAAATGGGCCAGAGTAGCACACCCAAATGAGGAATATGTTGTTGACAAAATCCAAAGAGACCAACTAGGCATTGTGCCTCTTTTTTGGTTGTAGGAGGGACCAGATGCAGCAACTTATCCTTCGACTTAGAAGGGATATGTCGACATGCCCCACACCACTGGGTACCTAGAAATTTCACTGAAGTGGAAGTCCCCTGTATTTTTGTGGGATTTATCTTCCATCCTCTGACATGCAAATGCCTTACCAGTAAGTCTAGAATAATTGCTACTTCTCGCTCACTAGATCAATCAACATGATATCATCAATATAATGGACCACTGTGATGTTTGTGGGAGGGAGAAACGATCAAGGTTCCTGAGAGCTGGAGAATTGATATACCCCTGAGGTAGGACAGTGAAAGTATATTGCTGACCTTGCCAGCTGAAAGCAAACTGTTTCTGGTGGTTCTTACAAACAGCTATTGAGAAAAAAGCATTTCCCAGATCAATAGCTGCAAACCAGGTACAAGGGGATTTATTGATTTGCTCAAGCAATGATACCACATCTGGAAGAGCAACTGTAATTGGAGTTACCACCTGGTTGAGCTTACAATAATCCATTGTCATCCTCCAAGACCCATCAGTTTTCTGCACAAGCCAAATAGCAGAGTTGAATGGGGATGTGGTGGAAATCACCACCCCTGCATCCTTCAAGTTCTTAAGAGTAGCAGTAACTTCTGCAAATCCCTTCAGGAATCCAGAATTGCTTCTGATTTACTATTTTGCTAGGTAGGGGCAATTCTAATGGCTTCCACTTGGCCTGTCCCACCATAATAGCCTTCATTCCACAAGTTAGAGAGCCAACATGGGGATTTTGCCAGTTGCTCAGTATGTCTATTCCAATGTTATATTCTGGAACTGGGGAAATAACTACAGAATGGGTCAGGGGTGCCCTCTGGGCCTAGTGTGAGATGGACCTGAGCTAAAACTCCATCCATCACCTGGCCTCCATTAGCGCCCACTCTGATTGGTGGACCAGAGTGATGTTTTAGGTCCCCTGGAATTAATGTCATTTCTGAATCGGTGTCTAATAATCCCTGAAATATCTGATCATTTCCTTTTCCCCAATGCACAGTTACCCTGGTAAAAAGCCATCGGTCTCCTTGGGGAAGGCTTGGAGGAAGATTAACAGTATAAATTTGTGGCAGTGTAACAGGGTTCACCCCCAAAAGGACCTGGCTTCCCTTCATTCAAGGAGCTCTGGGTCTGTAAACTGTCTCAATTCTGGAAATTGGTTAAGGGGCCGTGACTCTGTATTTTTTTAATTCAGGTTAGACTTCTGTTCACTTGACCTAGAACTCTTGTTTATACAGCTCAAACAACAATTTAGTAGACTGCCCATCTATTATATTTCTAGGTACCCAATGATTTACTAGCCAATGCCACAAATTTCTGCAAGTCAGATTATTTTGACTCCTGCTTTGAGTTTGCTGTTTATTATAATAGCTACGTCCACCCTGTCTTTAGTGATTAAGTGCTGCCACCTGGCTTCTGCCAACTCAGGATCCAGTCATCCCCACTGTGTTTCAGGATTCCAGCTCAGTGACAGCAGTTCCTACAGAGAAGTGTAACTACAGAACTCTTCAGGGATGATGGTGCTAGTCTCACAAATGTATTTCTCCCTGTTCTGGTAAAAGGTGCATCCTCTGGACATTCCTGGGGTGTAAGAGCAGGCTTTGCATAATAAATCCACTCTAACATTCCCATCTCTCTAAGCCTCTGGATCCCCTCATCTACATTATACCAGGGCAGTTCTGGCATTTCAGCCTCAGGTAATGTTGGCCACCTTTTGGTCCATTGTTCAACCAACCATCCAAACAAACTGTTAATGCCTTTTCTAACTCCTTGAGCTATAACATTGAATGCAGAATCTCTGCTTAGTGGGCCCATATCAATAAATTCAGCCTTATCCAGTCTTATATTCCTCCCACCATTATCCCACACCCTTAAAATCCATTGCAACACATATTCCCCTGATTTCTGTCTATATAAATTGGAAAACTCACACAGTTGTTTTGGAGTATAACGTACCTCCTCATGTGCGATACTTTGTACCGCACCTTTAAGGACCTGTTGGGACTTTAGTCTAGTTATAGGTCTGGAAGAAATGAGGGGTGGGGGAGGGGGATCGGTCATGAAAAGAATTAGAAATATCTTCCAAGCCATTTGTTTCGGGGCATTCATTTGCAAGTTCATTTGGTGAAACAAAATTAATCACTCTAGGGCTAATCCCTTCAGGTGGAGGTTGGGTGGCCAACTCTTCAAGGCAGGTTGGAGATGGGGTGGTTATGTCCTCAGGGCAGACTATTACAGGGTTATCTAAAGAAGACTCGGCATGACTTAGAGTTTCAACCTCACCCCTGACATCATTATCAATCCATATGCACCATCCCATTTTTCAGGGTCCCACTCCTTTCCAATCAATGCCTTCAGCAGAGACGCCATGCAAGATTGAGATTTCAGTTTAT
Organism: Myrmecophaga tridactyla; assembly: GCA_004026745.1. Taxonomy (NCBI): domain Eukaryota; kingdom Metazoa; phylum Chordata; class Mammalia; order Pilosa; family Myrmecophagidae; genus Myrmecophaga; species Myrmecophaga tridactyla. The sequence continues at coordinate 7,404 of PVIY010058649.1, read as the reverse complement.
GTTGTAAAGTTGCTACTCTAACAATAAGATTCTGAGTCTGATTTTCAGAGATCTCAAGTCTACGGCTACAAGAAATAAGATTTTCCTTCAGAACACTCATAGAAACTTGTACATCTATCAGACAGTGCTTAAGCTTCTTGTTTGAAGCCTTAAGCCCATCCCTTTCACTCATTAATGTAGCTAGTGTATCTAACAACAACCAGTCAACATCTCTATACCTCCTATTTCCACAAAACTCAGTAAAGGTGTCAAAAACATTATCCCCCAGAGCCTGGCTTCGTACAAGCAAAGTATTAGAAGAATTGAATGGTGATATTTTGACTATCTCTTTTGTCAACTCACTCCACAGATTAGCAGTGTCATTCTGATTATGGGAATCAGAGTCCATAGTGCCTTTGAGTCCAGTCAGAGTAGAAAACCATTCATAAAAACTTATTTTTAAGATTCTGTTTCTTAAGAACCACTAAGTTTTATTAGTTAGGGTTCTCTAGATAAACAGGATCAACAGGAAATATTCATAACTATAAATTTTATAAAAGTGTCTCACATACTGTGGGAACGTAGAGTCCAAAATCTTTAGGGCAGGCTGTGAAGCTGACAAGTCTGATGGAAGGTCTGGATAAACTCCACAGGAGTGGCTCACTGGCTGAAGCAGGAAGACAGCCTGTCTCTTTTGAATCCTCCTTAAAAGGCTTCCAGTGATTAGATTAAGCATCTATGAGTTCAATGAGTGTCTTCATTGCAGAAGACACTCCCCTTGGCTGATTACAAATGGAATCAGCTGTGGATGCAGCTGACATGATCATGATTTAATTCTATGAAATGTCCTCACAGCAAAAGACAGGCCAACACTTTGCCCAACCAGACAGGCAAAGCCAGGGAGACTTACATCCCTGAAAGTTATGTCCCATGTAGGTGGTGGGAGTTGATAATAAATTTATTTGCAGAGTTTGGCTTAGAGAGAGAGAGGCCACATCTGAGCAACAAAAAAGTTTCTCCGAGGGTGACTCTTTTTTTGTTCTGTTTTGTTTATTTTGAAATAATTTCAAATGTACAGGACAGTTGAAAAAATAAAAAGAATCTCACAGAGAACTCCAACATACACCCACCTTCTCAGATACCCAGATCCACCAACTTTAACATTTTTTTGTATAGCACACACATTTAGTCCAGATGGGTAATTATTATTTCTGGATTTTAAGAGGCTGCTTTATATATATCTATATCTATATATATAGATATATAGATATAGATATATAGATAATAGATATAGATATATATATATAACCTGGTATTTAGAGATAAGAGTGAAGCCAACCACGTTGGGGTTAAAGTAATTCAGAACACAGGAGTAAGGAAGACAATGTCTATACTTTAGACCCACACATATTCTCTGAGACCAAAGGAAGAAAGGTTTATTTAGTTTGGAACTGAAATTTTCTGTAGCAATAATCTAACACAACCTATCTGTATAGCTCATTTGGACAACTGAAACACAGGGAGCCCAGAAAAAGAACGGGGTCCTTTAATCCTGTATAGCTTAATATAATACCTGGATACATCCTAGAGTATATTAAGCAGATAATCAAAAAGTATTGGGAAAGTCCCTTGAGGGATGGGGGAAAAATATGGAACTATTAAACTTTACCATCAGGGAGTCCCCTGATACTGTGTTAAACTATAGGGACACCCAAATCAATAGGCCATACCCTTGATCCTGTCTTACTCTTGTGAAACTTAGGTAGGTAATGGAGAAGCTTAGCCTACCTATAGGTATGTCTAAGAGTTACCTCTGGGGGACCTCTTTTGTTGCTCAGATGTGGCCTCACTCTCTCTAAGCCCAACTCTTTTTATTTTTATTTTATTTTATTTTTTTCACATGGACAGGCACCAGGAATTGAACCCGGGTCTCCATTATGGCAGTAAGCCCAACTCTTTAAGTGAAATCATTGCCCTCCCCGCTACGTTGGACATGACATCCAGGGGCAAAAGTCTCCCTGGCGATGTGGAAAATGACTCCCAAGGATGAATCCTGCCCTGGCACTGTGGAATCAATAATTTCATCCTGACCAAAAGGGGGAAAAAGAAGTGTAACTAATAAAGTAACAGTGGTAGAGAGAGTTCAAATACAGTCGAGAGCCTACTATGGAAGTTGCTCTTACACAAGCTTCAATTAGATGTTGCTACCTATCATAACCTGCCAAACCCCAACCAGGACCATTCCAGCCAATCTTAAAGAACACCTAGGGCAATACATAAGATTCCACAAGGGTTCCATGCACTAGTGTAATTTTCCAGAAACTTACAACCTCTAGATGGGTCCCTGGACCAGCTAAGTCCTGAAACCTAGAGGGCCCAGCCTCTGCAGAACATCAGATAGTTTCATCTCTCTACCCCATATTAGCGACAAACCTTTCCAACATGAAATGTTAGAATGGTCATAGCCCAAACACCCCTAAAGAGAGAGATAGAAAGATCAAAGGTGATGGTGGAGTTGTACAGAGAAGATAGGGTTTAACAAATGAATATGATTGCTGAATCATTAACTTGATATCTCTTTTAGTCTTCATTATCTTGGAGCAGCTAGAAGTAAAAACCTAAAATTGTGGAATCATAACCCATGTCAAACTCTGAAATATGTTCTACAACTAACTGTGGTGCTGTGCTTTGAAATTTATTGCTTTTTTATATATGTTATTTTTTCACACAAAAAAGAAAAAAAAAGTCAATTTTGATGATAAAAAATATTCATTACTTCTAGCCTCCTATATTCTGGAGAAGCTAGAAGGAAAAATCTGAGACGATCGTATGGTAGCCCATGACAAGCTCTGGGATATGTCCTGTAACTACTTGTTGAAGAGTGAGTGCTTTGAAAGCTTTTGCTTTTTTTCGTTGCTTTGTATGCATGTTATACTATACATTAAAAAGTCAAAAAAAAAAAAAAAGTAGCCTCCAGAATACCCTCTCAACTCTATTTGAACTCTTTTAGCCACTGATACCTTATTTTGTTACATTTCTTTCTCCCTTTTGGTCATGAAGGCATTGTTGATCCCATGGTGCCAGGGCTAGTCTCATCACTGGGAGTCATGTTCCATGTTGCCAGGGAGACTCACACTCCTGGACATCATGTCCCAGGTTCTCTGGAAGTAACTCTTAGGTGTAATTATAAGTAGATTTAGCTTCTCTGCTACAGAAATACATTTCATAAGAGCAAGCCTCAAGATCAGGGGCTTGGCCTATTAACTTGGGTATCCCTAGTGTTTGAGAGAATATCAGGGGTTTCTCAGGTGGGAAAGTTTAATAGTTCCATTTTTTTTTTCCAGTCCTTCAAAGGACTTTGCCTATACTTTCTTTTTTTTTTTTTTTTGGTATGCCATATGGCAGAGTCACATTTCATTCTTTTTCCATGTGAGTATCCCGTTATTTCAGCATCGTTCATTGAATTTGTTTGTTTGTTTGTTTTTGTTGGTTTCTTTGTTTGTTTTTTGGGGGGAAGTGCCTGGGCTGGAAATCGAACCCGGGTCTCCCACCCAGGTGAGAACTGTACTACTGAACTACCCTCACATCCCCTTGCCTATACTTTTTAAAAAAAATTTTTATTGACAAATCTTCATAGACATACATTCTATACATGGTATACAATCAATGGCTCACAATATCATCACATAGTTGTGTATTCATCACCATAAAAAGTTTTTAGAACATTTGCATCACTCCAGAAAAAGAAATAAAAAGAAAAAAGAAAAAACTCATATTTACCATACCCTTTACCCCTCCTTCTCATTGACCACCAGTATTTCAATCTACTCAATTTATTTTACTCCTTATCCCTCCTATTATTTATTTACTTTTTTTTTTAATTTGCATATGGGCAGGAGGCACCAGGGATCGAACTCCAGACCTCCAGCATGGCAGGTCGGAGCTCTGCCTGCTGAGCCACAGCAGCCGCCCTATTTATTTACTTTTATCCATATTTTTTTTTTTTTTACTCATCTCTCCATTCCCTGGAGAAAAGGAGCAGCAGACATAAGGTTTTAACAATGACATGGTCACATTGTAAAAGTTATATCTTTATACAATCATCTTCAAGAATCAAGGCTACTGGAACACAGCTCAACACTTTCAGGAACTTCCTTCCAGCCACTCCAATACACCAAAAACTAAAAACGGACATCAATATAATACATAAGAATAACCTCTAAGATAACCTCTTGACTCTGAAATCTCACTGAAACTTTATTTTGTCTCATTTCTCTCTTCCCCTTTTTGGTTAAAAACTCTTTCTCAATCCTTTGATGCCAGGTCCCAGCTCATCCTGGAAGTTCTATCCTATGTTGCCAGGGAGATTTACGCCCTGGGAGTCATGTCCCATGTAGTGGGTAGGGCTGAGTTCACCTGCTGAGTTGGCTTAGAGAGAGAACTTTGCCTATACTTTCTAATTATCTCCCCAACATACACTGGGATGTATACAGGTATTACATTAAGTCATGCAGAATTACAAGCCCTCATTTCCATTCTGGGCTCCATGTGTTTGGGTTGTTTAAATGAACTATCCAGACAGGTTGAGTTAGATTGTGTGCTACAGAAAATTTCAGGTTTGGACAAAATAAAGCCCTCTTCCTTTGGTTTCACACAGTAGTGTTCTAGTTTCCTACCTGCTGGAATGTGATATACCAGAAAGAGAATGGCTTTTAAAAGAGGGAATTCGTTGAGTTGTAAGTTTACAGTTCTAAGGCCATGAAAATTTCCCAATTAAACAAGTCTATAAAAATGTCTAAATTAAGGCACCAAGAAGTTACCTTCACTCAAGAAAGGCCAATGAAGTTCAGAGTTTCTCTCAACTGAAAAGGCACATGGTGAGCATGGCATCTGCTAGCTTTCTCTCCAGGTTTTTGTTTCATGAAGCTCCCCGTGAGATATTTTGCTTCCTCATCTCCAAAGTTCTCTGGCAGTGTGGGCTCTCTGCTTCCTTATGACTCTGCTCTGTTGCCCTCCCATCATTCTGAAGCTTTCTCCAAAATGCTTCCTCTTTTAAACTAATCAAGACCCATACAGAATGGGTGGAGTCACATCTCCATCTCATCAAAGTTTAATACCCAAAACTGTGCATGTCACATCTCCATGGGGATAATCTAATCAAGCATCCAACCTACATTATTGATATAATGTAAAAGAAACGATGCTCCCACAAAATGGATTAGGATTAAAATACAGATTTTCTAGGGTACATAAATCCTCTCAAACTGGCACAAGTAGGTAAAGTTCAAAAACACATACACTGTCATGCTTCACCCTGTGTTCTGATTTACCTTAGTCCCAACCAGATTGGCCTTGTTTTTATCTCTAAATGAAGGATCCTTTTCGACTTCTTTAACAGCTGTTGTATGTAGCCATGCTGACTTTCAGAACTGCAGAACTCCAACTTTGAGTCTTAGGTGTCACAAAGGTATGGCGTGTTTATAAGTAGGCTTAGTGTCACCTTTACAGAAATAAACTCATAAGGGCCAGCCTCAAGATTGAGGGTTTGGCATATTAAATTGGGTGTCCCCAGTGCTTGAGAGAATATTAGGAATTTCCCAGGTGGTGATGCTTAATAGTTTCATATTTCTTCTCCAGTCTTTCAAGGGACTTTGCAAATAACTTTTTTATTATCTGCCCAAAATATTCTGGAATGTATCATAGTATTATATTAATCTATACAGAATCATCAGATTTTATTCCCTATTCTAGGATCCATGTACTTAGGTTGTTTAAATTAACTGACCAGACAGGTTAAGTTAGATAGTGTGCAGTAGAAAATTTAAACTTTGGACAATATAAACATCTTTTCCTTTGGTTTCACAAAGAAGTTGAAGTTTTAAAATACAGACAATATCATCTTTTACCCTTTATTCTGATTTACGTTAGTCCCAACCAGATCAGCTTCATTCACATCTCTAACTGAAGTCTGATCTCTTTCTCACCTTCTTTAACAGTTGCTGTATGGGGTAATGCTGATTTTCAGAGCTGCAGAACTCTAACTCTGAGTCTTAGGTGACACAGATACCCAAAGTTCCAAGGAAATATCAGGTTACACAAAAAGAGCACAACATCTCAGGATTTAGAAATAACACTTAAAACTCAGAAATAAATGTGACTATTGTAAGAGCTTACAATCTAGACCCTAGCTTTCTTTCAAGCATTTTCTAAATAAGACCATGCAATATTTGTCCTTTTGTTTCTGGCTTATCTTGTGCAAGATAATGTCCTCAAGTTTCATTCACCTCATTGCATGCTCACAGCTTCATTCTTTTGCATAGCCACACAATATTCCATCGTATGTATACATCACAGCTCACCCTTCCATTTATCGGTTGATGGACCCTTAGATCATCTCCATCCATTGGCTCTTGTGAATAATGCCGCCATAGACATCAGTGCGTAAATGTCTATTTGAATCACTGCTTTCAGTTCTTCTGAGTGTACTCCTCGTAACAGGATTGTGTAATCCTATGCTGAGCCTATATTTAGCCTTCTGTGGATCTGCTACATTACCCTCCAAAGGGCTGCACCATTCTACTTCGCTACCAACATTGAACAGGTATACCTCTTTCTCCACTTGTATCTTTGTTTATATTTATTTATTAATTAACTCTGTGGGTTTTGTTGAGATATATTCACATACCATTTATATATGTAAAGTACACAATCAGTGTCTCACAGTATCTTCACTTAGATGTACAATGATCCTCACTCTCAATTTTAGGCAATTTTCATTGCTCTAAAGAGAAAAATAACAAATATACACAGGGACACATAAAAGAAAACCCCAAACACCCCATATTCCTTATCCCCATCCCCAATTATTTACTCCTAGTATTGGTGTGGTACTAGTAAGGTATTGCTGTTTAATATAGTCCATGACATGCAATAGGTAATTTCCCCCATATACTTGGTGAGCTTTTAAAAAATTAAGTTTCTGAACCTCAGCCCTGATGTAGCAAACTGGTTAGAATGGCATATGGGGGCCAAGGAACAATATGTGCAACAAAATACTCTCACGTGAGTATGATGATGATTGACATTTGGGAATCTGCATTAGGAAGTTCTCAGAACATTGATAAAAGATATTTTCAGTCACTCTAGAGAGCTAGCCATCAACTTTCAGAAAGCATTTTAAAAATTGTAATGTTTTTCTTCTTATGATAAAACAATAAATGTTTATTATAAGTGTCATGGTTAGGGACACGTGTCAACTTGGCCAAGTTGTGGTACCTGTTTATCTGATTGGGCAAGCGCTGGCCTGTCTGTTGCAATGAGGACATTTCACAGGATTAGGTCATGAGCACATCAGCTGCATCCACAGCTGAATCCATTTGTAATCAGCCAAAAGGGAGTGTCTTCTGCAATTAGTGATGCTAAATC
>PVIY010058648.1:0-12380 GCA_004026745.1 Myrmecophaga tridactyla | reverse complement strand
CAGGGGTGTGGATCTTCCTGGCAACGTGGGACAGAAATCCTAGAATGAGCTGAGACTCAGCATCAAGGGATTGAGAAAACCTTCTCGACCAAAAGGGGGAAGAGTGAAATGAGACAAAGTGTTAATGGCTGAGAGATTCCAAACAGAGTCGAGAGGTTATCCTGGAGGTTATTCTTACGCATTAAGTAGATATCACCTTGTTAACCAAGATGTAATGGAGAGGCTGGAGGGAACTGCCTGAAAATGTAGAGCTGTGTTCCAGTAGCCATGTTTCTTGATGATGATTGTATAATGATGTAGCTTTCACAATGTGACTGTGTGATTGTGAAAACCTTCTGTCTGATGCCTTTTATCTACCTTGTCAACAGATGAGTAGAGCATATGGAATAAAAATAAATAATAGGGGGAACAAATGTTAAAATAAATTTAGTTTGAAATGCTAGTGATCAATGAAAGGGAGGGGTAAGGGGTATGGTATGTAAATTTTTTTTTCTGTTTTTGTTTTATTTTTCTGTTGTCTTTTTATTTCTTTTTCTGAATTGATGCTAATGTTCTGGGAAATGATGATGATGATGAATATGCAACTATGTGATGATATTGTGAATTGCTGAGTGGATGTGTTGGGAATGTTTGTGTTTCTTGTAATTTTTTTTTAATTAATAAAAAAAATTTTTTTTTAATTAAAAAAAGAAGTCACAGTGTCATAAGGCCACCGTTCAAGAAATTCAGCAAAGGCATTGCATTCTTTCCTTTACATGTTAGAGACATTGCCATTATAGGAAGACTGTGACGTCAGCACGCTCAGATTGGTCCTTATGTTCACATTGGCAAGAGCTGTGTGAACTGTTGTATGGTGTGTGTTGAAAGGATGTTGCAAAATTCTTCACAACATGGTAATACTACCCAGAAACTGTGGACCTACCATTCCGTATCTTCTCAGGCTGCCTGGGACTCAGCTCAGGGGATCTCCTGGAGTCTACCCACAAGCTGATGATGTGTGTCACCAAGAGCTATTCCCAGAAGGTTTGGCCCCTGTCCCAGGTCTGGTATCTCTGCTTCATGTCTTGAATTCACTTGAGCTCTTAGATGAACTTGTGGCAAAGTGAGCCACAGTCAGCATCCCAAAGCGCTCTTGTGTTTTTTATCATTTCCACCCTCCTTTAAAAAAAAAAGTCTTTAGAATTTCTCCATCATTAAAAGCTCTAAGCACTTAAGAACTTAGACTATCTGGAGGCGTTGTCTCCAAATGTGATGCTTACACCTTATCTATTAACTGTCATTTCATACCATTATCTTGGGAAGACAGAATCATCTGTTCTGAACTCTCCACCGACTTGGTCCTGCGAAGGGAGGGATCCTGCCTGAATCAGAATGGCAGAGCAGGATCACTCTCTTGGGATGTGGAGGTGTGCTGCCCGGAACAACACGGCTGCCCACAGCGGGCACACAGACACATCACTCTTGGCTTCTCCACTGCTAAGACATTTGGCTGGTTGCCACAATTGTTCATAATCCTGGGGGGAAAAAGAAGTGTTAGTGAATTTTCAGAGCCCTGATTCCTACTGGATACTAAAACTTGAAGAGAAGGGTGGTTAACCTTTCTTCTCTTCTCCAGATGACCTTAGCTACCCCTAGAGTGCTTAATGGGAGACTTCTTAGCATTCTAAAAGAGGGATCTTAAGCACCCCAGATTCTATTTTTGCAAAGTCCCAGATTTGAGTCACCATGTCTGGTAATCACTCCTTACCTCAAGATATTTTTTGGCAGCAGTATATGCGTTATTTCAAGGAAGATGTAGCATTAGTTCTCCAACCTAGAACCATTCAGTCTACCCTATACATGCCGTAAACCACAGTTCAGACCAAAATATCTGCCATGGTCCCAAACACCACTCACGTAGACACAAGTGGGGCTCTTAGAATTATCTCACAGTCACAGAACCCCGAGGATGGCACGAAGTTGCAAAGTGCCGGTCTTACCACCTCCTTTTGCCTAACAGCACTCTACCTCTTAGCTTATGAAGAAAGATTGAGAACTGAGGAGGTTTTCTTCGCTTAATTCTCTGATTCTGCTATAAATGGGGTAGAACAGTTGAGCTTTGAAGGTTAGACTCCAACAAGAGCTATCTTGATTTAATATGGGGTTATGGCATTTGCTAATACAGCTGAATATAATCATCTCTGCTGGTTCAAAACCTGCTTTCTGATTTGTTATGTTTGTACATTAAAGAGTTATACCTGGGGTGGGGGGGGCGATGGTGGGTGCAGAGAAATTATAAGACAAAGGAACTAAAAAGAAAACAATAGGCCTCCAGTTACAGGACAGCCAGTTCCAAAATATAGTTCATAAGGCTGGGGTTGCAGGTAAATCATACAAGGCCTTCGTTTAATTCTGATCTGTAGCCACTTTTCAGCACAGCTTACATACACATAACCATGAATCGGCACAAAAAGCATGATGAGCCCACTAACACACCAGAGATTGCATCACTTCAGCTACCACAGCACGACAGGAAAGTGGGGCTTAAGGACCATTTTTTTTCTACAGAGGTGGGCGTCACTATAGTAAATACATATTTCGTACGTATTTGTACGTATTTCGATGTCCACACGCGCCCCCCTCGCAAAAGAAAAAGGAACTGGTTAATGAATGAAAAGCATTATGGAGGGCCCTGCGATCAGTAACCAACAGGAGGCGCTGTGGCAGATCAGGGAGCAATGCACAGCCACAAGGCTTGCTTCACCACCCACTCCTGGGAGAAATCAACCAGGTGTGCCTGGACCAGAACAGGCTTTCCTCTGACCTTGCAGGAGGTCGTTTCCTGTGAGGAGGAAACAGGGTAAGTGATGGGACGAAAAGCACCCTGACCAACTCCTCAGGTCACTGGTATGGCTCTGACAAGTAGATGCCCACACTAGACCTGGGAGACTAGTTCTGCCTCCTTGCCCAATCTGTCTACCACTTTTGGCTTATAACCATTATTGACCCAACAAAATATTTTGGGGAGTATCTTAGATTCAGTCATGAGATGACAGTTGCAATCTTCGTGATTAGAAGGTGCCAAGGACTACATATCTCTCTCCCACATGCATGTACAGAGCAAAGGGGTCGGGTCTAAAGAATCCAAAGCCTGGTCCTAATGGATAAACAGGTTGCTGACAGTATTTGGCCTGCTTCCTGGCACTCTGGAGTCTCGGGGGAAGGTCTATAGGTCACCTTTTTCCACCTCAACAGTGAAAGTCACTTGCTCACCTCCAAGGGCAGCCCAGGCCAGGGTTCTAGTGTCAACCAAGACTGGAGGCAGCAGTGTCAGTAGCTCCTATCCATGTTCTTGGACATGAATTGTGGGATAAATGTCCCTTTGCTGCCCTGCCCTTCAATTCAAGTTTAGTAAGTGAGCTCTGGCCTTATGTTCCTGAGGATGGAATCTGCCTTAGTCACCTCTCCTGGACTCCAGACTTGGAAAGTGTGGCTCTGATTATTCCAGCAGAACTCCAAAGGACTTTTCTTGCTCTTGAAACCCAGTCTGATAGCAGGGGTCTTATTCCCATAGACCCATCTTTCTCTTTGCTTCTCTCCTGGATTCTCTATCCCTATCATCACTCTCCAGTGGGGACTTTTTTTTTTTTTTTTATGTTTTGGCATCTCATTTTTGCCTGATTATCACTATTATCTGTGTCTTCAGATACAGGGTTTTGCATGACAAACCAGCAAATCACAAGAAATATAAATTGCTCTTTAAACATATGAAAAGAAGCATATGTTTCTCATTTATAATAAGAGAAATGAACATCAAAACCATACCAAGGAGAAATGCTCCAGAGATGAAACCAAAAGAGGACCTGCAGGACACAGAGTGGAAGCCACAGCAACCAGAGCTGAAAGCAAGGAAACCCAGCAGTGAAGGACCAGAAGACACCTGCCATGTGCCTTTCCATGTGACAGAGGAACCCCAGACACCAGCAGGCTTTCCTCAGAGAAGGCCATGCCACCCAGTCTTGGTGTTCATCGGATCTATCAAAGCGGAGCGTGGAGGAAGAGGCAAGTAATAATCTTGAGCTGAATGTTGCAAGAAAGAAGAGTTCACAAAGAGACAAGTGGATGAAATATCATCCAGGCAAACATTTTTAAATTAGAGAATGAAGTCTCCTTGGTCTGTTATCCTTGGAATATTAATGTCTTCTTGGAAGGTCTTGGAGGTCTTCTTGGAAGGGAGAGTTCTAAAGGATGGCAAACTGTGTACTCTTATCCCTTCCTCATCGCAACTTTCCCCATTGCGGTTTCCATATACTGCTGGTCAGCCTATCAAGAAAAAAGAGAAGGAAATCCACAAACCCGTTGCTGCAGCTACAACAACAACTGCAAAACATTTGCATTAACCACGAATTTCACAATGCTTGTGCATAGAAAGTGCAACCTTCTTTTCGGTGCAGGATTGTTATTAAAAAGGCATTCTGGTAGACTCTGGCATCATACAAGAAAAGGCTAAGTCCTTATATGATTTCCTAAAGGAAAATGAAGGTGAAGTATCTACCCCTATGGATTTTCAGGCCAGCGAAGTCAGCTTTGAAATTTTTTTACAAAAGGTTTAGCCTATGCAATGTACAAGTAACAGGAGAGGCAGGGTCTGCAGATCAAGAGGCAGCAAGGGAGTTTCCTGAAACCCTGAAGAAACTGATTGAAGACTTCTCTGGTATGAAGGGAGAGCCAAACAACTTTATGTGGATTTTCCAGATCACAGGGGTGCTGCGCCCCTAACTGCTGCCATGTGGAAGAGACAAGAGTCAGGATTTGATCAGAGATACAGAACCGCTGGGACTGATATAGGATTTATTAAGGGATACAACCTTACACAATTATGGTGTTTGGTTAGATAGTTTATGTATGACTTTTGCTTCTGTGTATGGTGCTGGGTCTGATGTCAGCAGGCAGTTAGGAAGGAAGGATGGACATGAAGTGGAGGAGGGCGAGGACAAACTGGATTCTAAGTCTCTAACTTCAGTGATGTAAGTGACTTGCAGGAGAAGCTAGCATCCTTTATTTCAGAACTAAACATACACCTGGTCTAGGAGTCAGAGTTGGAGAAGGTGAAGGAGGAGATCCAGAAGGAGCCAAAGTTGTTATGGACCCAGCTGCTGCCTCCTACTTACAAAGTGAGCCAGCAAATCACTGATAATATGTGTGAGCTGCAACATGCCTGGTGCCCTGGTCCGACCCTTCAAGGATAAAAAGATGGTAATTGGTCAGTTGTATGGTTAAGTAAATTATATCTCAATAAAGTTACTTAAAAAAAAACTATTCCAAAATTATTTCAAAAAATTTAAAGTAAAAAATATATTTACTTAGACCCTATTTTTCACCTATCAAATCGGTAAATGTAAAAAAATAATTGATAATGGTGGCAAGAGTGTAGGGAAATGGGATGAAAGAGCACAAGACCTTTGACCCAACAATTCTATTTCCAATAATGTATCCTAAGGATATACTCACATGTGAAGAAATAATGTCCAAAATACTCATTACATCATTGCTCATAATAGCAAAAGTTTGAAAGCAGCCTTATAGAGGACTGTTTAGTAAATTATAGGAAAGCCCTGGTGCCCCAGGCCTCAGCAATGTGTAGGAGGATCTGGATGGGTTGCTTTGGTGGGTCCTGGGATGGTCTGGTCACAGGGTGTAGCAGGCTGAAAATGGCCTCCCAAATATGTCCATATTCTAATCACCAGAAGCTGTGAATTTTACCTTACATGGCAAAAGGGATTCTGAGGATGTGCTTAAGTTAATAAAAACTTAAGCAGATATATCTGATATAATCACAATGGCCATTCTTTACAGGAGGAAAGCAGGACAAGTCAGAATCAGAGACGGCAATATGATGATGGAAGCAGAGATTGAGCTGATGCACGGTGAAGATGGAGGAAGGGGCACAAGTCAAGGATGTAGGCAGCTACTAGAAGATGAAAAAGGCAGGGAAATGGATTTTCTCCTCAGAGCATCCAGAAAGAACTAACCCTGCTCACTTTCACCAGGTGAAACTGATTTCCAACTTCTGACCCCCAGAACTGTAAAAGAATAAACACTAAGTTAGTTATGTTGTAGCAGCAATAGGAAACTAATACACAGGGCATCTCAGCCTTGAGAGCTCAGAGCCACAGGCCCAGCCCAGTCTGGCCCATGGACCATGTGGGGCTTTTGGAGGAAGTACCCTCTGAAGGGGAAACCCAGTCCCTGTTCTGGCTTTCCATGTCCCCATCCATTCATTGGCACTGGAGTTTGACCTCCTTCAGGATCAAGGAGCCTGCAGAGAAGTCACACCACATATCTCAGACCCTTAGGAAAACCTTCAGGATCTTCAACTCAAGAGATTAATTCACCAAAAGGCATCGAAAGGCCTCCAGTCACACTGGCAGCTCTTCCAGGGGATGTGCATCAAGTGGCCCCACTGGCATTTCTACTTTCAACAAAGAAAGCAGGTTCCCGATCTTTCTGACCCTGAGTTTAAACTTCTGGAGCATATGGGTGTGGTGGCTGGATGGTCATCCTCTCTCTCTGCAAGGGCCCTTCCCAGCAGAAGGGAGAGTACCCTCTTTGGGAGAACTCTGAGGATGATCAGGTGGTAACTTTCTCCTGTAAGTGAACTTTCACCCTTACAGTCTGGGAGTGTCTGACACAACTGCTGGGAGCCAGCACACTGGGGGAGGCACGAAAGTCCTTCCTCCCTCCTCCTCTAGGTCACTACATCTTCTGAACCTATTTTGAGCATGCTACATATCTGCTCTCCTCTCTTCCCTGTTGGAGATGGAAGAGAACAGGATCTACTGGAGAATTCATTGATATCGAAAATAAAAATAATAAATGAAGCTATATGTTAACAGTTAACAGATAGGTACATAACTCAGTTTAAAACCAAGGAGGAAAAAAGGCATGAGAAAAACAAAATAATATTATCTAACTTTTGGAAGAGGAGAATCAGAGGAAATAATATATATTTTCCCATTCTGCAGTGCTATGGAAAAGTAGTATATCCAATATTTCCTGAGGCAAGAGAGTAGTGGGCGGAACTGAGAGAAGATTCAGAGAAATGTAAAACCACAGCCACAGACCTCCTGTAATATTTTCACATTCTGGTCCATGTGATGCAGCTGCCATTTATTCCACTATAGGGATGCTGCCTGCCATGCGCAGTGGGTAGAATGAGATACACACAGAGTCTCTGAACAGCCTCTGATTAGAACTGCTAAATGAAGGCAAGCGTGTGGCCCAAGACGGTGTGTCAGTACCTCCAAGTGCACACTTCTTCCAGGACAGTCTGTAGCATCTAGCTTAACTAGTTCATCATTTAATACTCTACTTGCTATGGTTACTATAGAGTGAAGAGAGAAAGAAGGAAGAAAAGCAAGCAGCTCACTGGCAGAAAGTTCAGGATGTGCCACACCTCACCCCACGAATTCACAGCAAGCCTCAATGAAAAGCATGGCTACTCTGTAAAAGAGAGGATGAATACCATGTGCGGTGTGAAATGCTCTCCTGACGTATCTCCACCATCCCAAACCCTACCCAGTGTTTGAAACAACGGTCCACAACCCCAGGAAATGTTTAAATGAATTGCTGAAAATGAAAAACAAAGTTTAATTAAATAACTAAAAAATAAATTATCGGCATAAAAAAACTTTTGGAGGTGATGGAAATGTTCTAAAACATTGTGGTAATGGTTGCACAGCTCTATAAATTCGCTAAAAATCATTGAATTTTTTACTTAGAATTGTAATTTATCTCAATAAAGCTGTTTTAAAAAAAGAAACATTTTTTAAAATTGTGGTTCATCCAGTCAATGGACTATAATGCAGCCTTCTAAAAGAAGGAGGCAGTTCTAGATGCATTAATATGAAACAATTTCCAAGAAATAGTAAGTGAAAAAGCAAGGTGCAGAACAGTATACATGGGATGCTCTAATTCCTTATGAAAAGATTTAAAAGATTACATATATTTGCATAAACTGTTTCTGAAAGGGTATACAAGAAATCAGTACCTTTGGGGACTAGGCTGGAAACTAGGGGTAAGAAGGAGACCTACTTTTCACTGCCTGCATGGGCCGGGAATCGAACCTGGGTCCCACGGGCAGGCGGGCATTCTGCCGTCGAACCACCCACACACCCTACCATATACCTTTTGTGTCATTTGAATGTTGTATTGTGAATTTTTATCTACTTTAAAATAAATAAAATTGTTTAAAGAAAGAATCCCAGTGACAGACCTTTCACCTCAAGCAAACAGCACTTTGTAAAAAGATTTTCTAAATGCAGTCGTCAAATTTCCTCCAAAGTTATTAAGCTATAGGTCACCCAAAGCCAGCGGGTGCAAAGTGATTATAGTTAAGTCCTTTGAATTGAGGCTCCAATATTAGGTTGAAATGTTAAAGCGTGGTTTTGGATTTAAATGATATTTTCTTGAAGGTAAATATCATTTACTTACTTGTCTGGGCTACCCATCCCCTGACTGCCCGGCCATTCTCACTGTCAAGATAGCACCCAACTGGCACCATACATCGAAAGGGCCCAGTGGTCACTTCTTCAGGACAGCCTGCAGTAACGGACATGCACAAACACTTGCCCTTTCAATCAATCAGTGACTAAACCAAAACTGAGTTATAGAGTATTTTTAACTATAGCAGTGAGAATATATGATCTTCAATGACACATAAAAGCATGGATGACCTCACAAATACGATGTTGAGCAAAAGAAGGCTCACAAAAGAGTACAGATAAAACTATTCTCTGCTATTTGAAATCAGGGTAGTGGTTATCCTTGGTGGGGAGTGGGTGGGAGGGGGGGATTGGAAAAGCACATGAGGGGCTACTGGGAAGTTGGCAGGACCGCTTCTTGCAGTCACACAGGGCCCTCACTTAGAAAGATGCTGTTCTCAGTTTAATGTTCTGCTGTCACTATCTTAAAACTCTCAAAAAAATTTTAACGGGGGCTGTGCATTTGCTTTTTGAAAAAAAATTTGTCCATGTTTATTTCTGAAAACTTTTTTAGTGTGAAATATAACATATATACAAAGAAAAGAAAGGAAAAGCAATAATTTTCAAAGTATGCTTCAACAAGTAGTTAGAGTTTGTCATAGATTACCATTCCACTATTTCAGATTTTTCCTTCTAGCTGCTCCAAAACACTGGAGGCTAGAAGGAATATTAATATTCCATACTCACTTGTTAAATCCTATTTTCTCTGTTATGTCTCCTTCTTCTCCTTTGATCCCTCTACCAATCTATAGGAATCTTTAGGCAATGTCTGTTCTGACTTTTTTCATGTTGAGAAGGGGTGTTGAAGCTGAAGGATAGGCACTTGTAATCAATCGATAATCTTGGAGAGGCTGGTCCTTCTGGGTTTCAGGATTTATCTGCCCTAGAAATCCTCTGGAAATTAGAGATTCCAGGAAAGCAAACACTGCATGAAACTTTTATTGAGTTTCAGTTCAAGCCCTAGGTGTTCTTAAGAGTAAACAGGAGTGATGTTGGTTGCGGTTTAGGAAACCATGGCAATTCACATTATCTAACTGAAGCTTGCATAAGAGCAGTCTCCAGAATAGCCTCTTGATGCTATATGATCTCTCAGCCACTGATGCCTTATTTTATTATATTTCTTTTCCCCCTTTTGGTCGGGAAGGTGTCAATCCCACAGTGCCACGGCCAGACTTATCCCTGGAAGTTATGCCCTATATTGTCAGGGAGACTTTCACCCCTGAATTTCATGTCCCATGTAGGGGAGGAGGGTAATGATTTTCCTTGCAGAGTTGGGCTTAGAGAGAGAGGCCATATCTCAGCAACAAAAGAGGTTTCCTGGAAAAAATTCTCAGGCCTGGTTCTATATAGTCTTAGCTTCTCTGCTCCAGAAGTAAGTTTCATGAGGGCAAGCCTCAAATTCAAGGTCTTGGCCTATTTCCTTGGGAGTCCCCAGTGGTTGAGAGGGTACCTGGGTTTCCCAGGTGGGAAAGTTCAATAGTTCTATATCCGCCCCCCTCCACCTTCGACCCTCAATGGACTCTACCAATACATTTTCTTAATAATTAACTTTTTAAAAAATATATTTTGGGGCAGGCCACAGTGGCTCAGCAGGCAGAGCCCTTGCCTGCCATGCTGGAGACCCAGTTTGTTTCCCGGTGCCTGCCCATGAAATTGAAATATTTTCACGCACCATACAGTCTATCCAAAGTATACAATCAATGGCTCACAATATCATCACATATCACAATAGCATCATAAAGCAGTGTACTCATCACCATGATCATTTTTAGAACATTTACATCACTCTGGAAAAAGAAATAAAAGGAAAAAAACCCATACATCCCATAACCATTACCCTCCATCTCATTGACCATTAGCATTGCAATCTACCCAATTTTTTTTTACCCCTTATCCCCTCCCTATTATTTATTTATTTATTGTCCTTATTTTTTTTTACTCATCTATCTATAGCATGGATAAAAGGAGCATCAGCCACAAGGTTTTCACAATCACACAGTCACATTGCAAAAGCCATATAATTATACAGTCTTCTTCAAGAATCAAGGCTACTGGAACACAGTTCAACAGTTTCAGATACTTCTCTCTAGCCCCCCCAATATACCATAAACTAAAAAGGGATATCTATGTAATATAAGAATAACCTCTATAATAACCTCTTGTCTCTGTTTGAAGTTTCTCAGCCCCTGAAATTTTATTGTGCCTCTTTCCTCTCTTCCTGTTTTTGGTCAACAAAATTTTTCTCCATCCCATGATTCTGGGTCCTCACTCACCCTGAGGATTTCTGTCCCACGTTGCCAGAGAGATTTATACCCCTGGGAGTTATGTCCCATGTCGGGGTGAGGGCAGTGAGTTCACCTGCTAAACTGGCTTAGAAATAAGCCACCTCTGACCAACAAAAGAGGTTCTCTGGGGGTGACTCTTAGACATAATTGTAAGTAGGCTTAGCTTCTCCTTTGCAGGAGTTTTTCATAAGTGTGAGCCCCAAGATCAAGGACTCAGCCTATTGAATTGGTTGTTCCCACTGCTTGCAAGAATATCAGCAATTCCCCAGATGGGGAAGTTTAATATTTCCTCCTTTCTCCCCATTCCCCTAGGGGGACTTTGCAAATACTTTTTTTTGCAGTGCCCAGATCACTCTGGGATGTAACAGGGCTTCACCTTAACCTGTACAAACTAACAAGCTCTCACCTCCTATTCAAGATTCCATGTCATTATGGTGCTTGAATAAACTGACCATACAAGTTAAATTGGATAATGTGCTATACAAAATATACATTTTGCACGAAATAAACATCCCTCCCTTGGTGTCACACAGAAGTTGAGGTTTTTTCTTTGTTTGTTTTTTAATTTTTATTAATAAAACCAATCAACATACAACATGAACATTCTTTTGCTTTGAACATAATTTCCCATTTTAATAATTTTAAGTACAATTCAGTAATATTAATTATATTTGCAACGTTGTGCTTCCTTCAACACCATCCATCACCAAAACTTTTTCATCATCTCAAACAGAAACTCTGTACCCATTAAGCAATAACTCCCTATCCTTGTCCCCCAGCCCCTGGTAACCTCTAATCTACTTCTGTCTCTATGAATTTGCTTATTCTAGATATTTCATGTAAGTATGAAAATCATACAACATTTGTCCTTTTGTGTCTGGCTTATTTCACTCAAATCATGATTTAAAGATTCTTCTATGCTGTAGCATAGATCAAAACTTCATTCCTTTTTATGGCTGAATAATATTCCATTGTGCGTATATACCATGTATTGTTTAATCGGTCATCATCCATGGACATTTGGGTTGCCTCCACTTTTTGGCTATTTGAATAATGCTGCTATGAAAATTGGTGTAGAAATAACAGAATCCTTGTTTTCAATTCTTTAGGGATATTTTTGTTTTCTAATTTTCTACAGTGAATCTATACTGCTTTTTGTAAGTATAATAGATTATTTCTAATTAAAAACAATCCCTGCCTCATGGAATTTACATTCAACACGAACATTCTTAACATATGAACATTCCATACTTGGTGTGCAATCAGTGGGTCACAATATCATCACATAGTTGTATATTCGTCATTATGAGCATTTCTCAGAACATTTACATCAGTCCAGAAAAAGAAATAAAAAGAAAAAAGAAAAAACTCATGCATACCATACCCCTTTCCCCTCCCTCTCATTGACCACTAGAATTTCAATCTACTCAATTTATTTTAACCTTTGTTTTCCCTATTATTTGTTTATTTCTTATCCATATTTACTCATCTGTCCATACTGTAGATAAAAGGAACATCAGACGCAAAGTTTTCACAACCTCAGAGTCACATTGCAAAACCTTTATCATTATAC
>PVIY010058647.1:0-12378 GCA_004026745.1 Myrmecophaga tridactyla | reverse complement strand
ATTGTTAGGAACACAGGAGGGCAGATTCTGGGAGGCTGGACCAGAGTTCATATCGCCAGTTCCCTGTGCAGAGGTTAGTTGTTGGCGAGGAGGTAGATAGGAGCACTAGGAGAGAACTTGAGGAGTAAGAAATGAAGAGAGCCTTACCCAGAAACTAAGGCACAGGGTCAGTAGATGAGTGATTAGTGAAGAGGACTCAGAAGGGAGCCTGAGAGAAGGAGAGGTAGAAGCTAAGAAAGAGTGTGTCAAGATGTGGTCATGGTATTATGTGCCACAGAGAGATCTAGAAAGACTAGAGCTGAAAGCTCTTTTTGGATTGGCAATGAAGGGATGGCTGTTTGGGAAATAAATGCATGAGAACAAATTAAGAAAACCGTGTTTAAAAAGATGAGTATATATTAAAACAAAGTTCTTAAAACAATGTGGAACTAATACAGAAAAGACAGAACAGTGGATTGCAGAGTCCAGAAGCAAATTCAAAGTAAACAAAGCAATTCAAGATATGGTAATAGTGTATATAAAATCCAGAAGGCATAAAGTAAAACACTGATGGATTTTGAATATATAAAATGTAGATCTTCTTTGGAAGAGGTTTGCAGTTGTAGGGTGGAAGGTGGCAGAGAAATAAGAAAGTTCAGTTCCCTTGTCTTGGGTGGGGTCAGCTCTGAGTGTACCTTCCCTTCCCGGGTTCTCTTGTACATCAGGGAAGCTGTCCTCTAACAGGACTTCTGAATCTTGGCTTGGCTTCTTTCTCTGCTGTGTCCTGGTTTCTCCACCCCATCCTTGGTCTCTCCAGGGAGTACATCCTTATAAATTCCTTGTACATGAAGTCTCAAATCAGCATCTGCCTCTGGGAACCTGACCTAAGGCAACCCTACAAAAAGGACACAGTTCTGCAATTATGCATATTGGAAAACCTTCTTCAAATTCAGTGTTTCCCAAATGGGATTGTGGAACACTGGTCCCTTATATTCTAGGGGGAAGAGGGAGCAACAGCTTTTTGTTTTTTTAATATTTGTATTGAAAAGTATCCATATACATATACTCTAACCATATTATACAATCAATGGCTCACAATATCATCACATAGTTTTGTATTCTTCACCATGATCATTTTTAGAACATTTGCATCATTCCAGATTAAGAAATGAAAAGAAGAAAAAAGAGCTCATACATCCCATACTCCTTATCCTTCCCTCTCTTTGACCCACACTATTTCAATCTACCCTATTTTTACCCCCTTCTCCCCCTATTATTTATTTATTTTTTAACTTTATTGTTCTTTTACTCATCTGTCCATATCCTGGATAAAAGGAACATCTGACACAAGGTTTTCATGATTACACAGTCACATTATAAAATCTATACAGTTATATGGTCTTCTTTAAGAATCAGGGCTCCTGGAACACAATCCAACAGCTTCATGTACTTCTGTCTAGCCAGTCCAATACATCATAAACTAAAAAGGGATCTCTATATAATGTATAAGAATAACCTTCAGGATAACCTCTCAACTCTGTTTGAAATATCTTAGCCACTGAAACTTTGTGTCTCATTTCTCTCTTTCCCCTTTTCGTCAAAACGGCTTTCTCATTCCCGTAATACTGGGTCCTGGCTCATCCCCAGAAGTCAGGTCGCATGTTGCCAGGGAGATTTACACCCCTAATAGTCATGTCCCATGTAGGGGGGAGGGCAGTGAGTTCACCTGCCAGATTGGCTTAGAGGGAGAGAGACCACATCTGAGTAAGAAAAGAGGTTCTTTGGGGGTGGCTCTTAGGCATAATTATCAGTAGGCTTAGCTTCTCCTTTGCAGGAATAAGTTTCATAGGGATGAGCCCCAAAATTGAGGGCTCAGCTTAATGAATTGGTTGTCCTCACTGCTTGCGAGAATATCAGAAATTCCCCAGATGAGGAAATTGAATATTTCCTCTTTTCTCCCCAATCCCCCAAGGGAACTTCAGCAACAGCTTTTTAACTACTGAGTAAAAAAAAAAATTATGTGTGTGTGTATGTAATTTGAATTATAAAGCGCATTATATAATGTTTAATTATGTAAGCTTTTCCTTATATTTTTTTCATTTACCTGCATATCCATTCAGTGTAGTAGGGCAGGTAGTACTCTTCATCAGGTATTTTCTAATGTGGAAAATAATTCTCAGGGGGTTAGTGACTTGCCAAAGTTTCATAATTGAAATTTAAACTGTTCCTCGGATTGACTCAAATTCTATGGTTTTCCCACCATTGTGATGGGCAGGAATTATGGATGTGAATTCTGAAGTACCCAGAGAAATAGCAAGGCTATTCTGCTGACATGTTTTTTAACAAAGAAAGGTCTGTATTTAGATAGTAGGGAGAGGATATTGCTATAGGATATTCTGAGTCATTGATGAAAGGAGAAATTGGGAGATCTTTATCTGCTTTTACCATTTAACAGATTAAATACCTTAGGTTCTAGGGAAGCCACACAACAAGTGGTGGAGTTAAGCTTTGCTCTACCTCTGATTGATGCCATGGGCCATGGGGTTAACCCTCAAGTTTTACTAACTACAGAGAGAAGACGGGGAGTTCCTGTCTCACTTCTGCCTGGTGGCTATTCAACTTTTATTGACCCTAAATAACTTATTCTTACTTTCTAGGGGGCAGATGATTTCTGCTGAAGATTGTGAATTTATTCAAAGGTTTGAAATGAAAAGAAGTCCTGAAGAGAAGCAAGAGATGCTTCAAACTGAAGGCAGCCAGGTAATTGATAGAAATATTATGAACACTTTTCCATGTCATTAAAAATGGTAGAAAACCAAATTGTAGTGACTATCTAATATTCCATTGTAAGTATACAGCATGATTTAACTAAAAATCCTTTTATTGGAATACATTTAAGTGATTTCCCATTCTCTGTTAATTTTGGCAAAAGTGTTTTGTTGAGTATGTTTTTACTTTCATCTTTTCCTATATTTCTGGATATCTTAGACTAAATTCCTACAAGGGGAATTACTATTTTTAAAATAGGAAGTTTTAAAAATTGCTTAATTTCTTTTCTCAATTATTTTTGAGAAAACCTTCTCAAAAAATAAGAAAAGGTTTTCTTATTTGTATTTTGCTAGTAGTGTTTGAAATGCCTCAACGAATTTAAAAATTCAAATTCAGTAAGTTAAAAGGGGCATGTTATTACTTTATGTGGGATTGATTTTTTTTCCTTCCATTGATTATTAAGTATTTGTATCTCTTGTGAAGTGTCTATATTTTGAGTCTTTTAAAATTTTAATCTAAAGGTTTTCTGATAGGTTTATGTGGTCGTTTTTTTTTTTGTTATTGTTTTTGTTTTGCCTGGACAGGCACCGGGAATTGAACCCTAGTCTCCAGCATGGCAGGAGAGAATTCTGCCTGCTAAGCCACTGTGGCCTGCCCTGTGGTCTTTTAACATAGAAAATCTAATAATGTTTGCCATGATTGTCACAAACTTTTTTTCTTATTTACTGTTTATCTTTTAATTGTTTTGGAATTTTTCCTTGTATGGTAGTTTAAAGTATTTGTATAGTTAAATATGTTGATGTTTTACCTCTTTTTGTGATGCATATTTGTTGTAGAAAAATAAGACAATATTATTAAGCAGAAAGAAGAAAATAAAAATTATTTTACCGGATATCCCTCTTATTAAGATAACCTGTGTGAACATTCTAGTCTAGACATTGTTTTTCTATGCATATATAATCTACACATTTATTAATATTATTAATGTAATCATGAATTTTTAACGAAATTGGAGTGATATGTATATATAGTTTTGTTCTTTTCATTTAATTATATATGCGTCCTCCTACACTCATGCCTGTAAAGGTTTCCTGTGCCTTTTTAAGATAATAGTCTAGTGTTCTCTTTAATGGATAAACCTTAATGTTCTAAATCAGTTCCCTACTATTGAATATTTTGTTTATTTCCTTTTTTTTCCCCTGGCAATCTTGAGATGAACATTGTTAATTATTTCCTCATAATAAATTCTAAAAATGTAATTATTGATAAAAATGAAGCATTTAGAAGTGTTTTTTTT
Organism: Myrmecophaga tridactyla; assembly: GCA_004026745.1. Lineage (NCBI taxonomy): Eukaryota > Metazoa > Chordata > Mammalia > Pilosa > Myrmecophagidae > Myrmecophaga > Myrmecophaga tridactyla. The sequence goes on along the minus strand of PVIY010058647.1, from coordinate 8,333 downwards.
TTTTTTTGCATGGGCAGGCACTGGGAAGCAAACCCGGTTCTCTGGCATGGCTTTTGATATATATTATGAAAATGCCTTCCTGATAGATTGTACCAATTTATTATGCCTGCTAGCAGCGTACAAGGCAGCATATTTTCCTGCTCCATCACCCAGACTGTCTTACCATTCGTTTCTGTATTTTGTCATTTTGATAGGAAAAAAATACTATTTTTTTAAACATTTTTATTGTGAAATATAACATATATTCAGAAAAGTGGTAAATTTCAAAGTACAGCTTAACATGTAGTTATAGAGCAAACTTCAAAGTATGGTATGGGTTACAGTTCCACAATTTCAAATATTTCCTTCTAGCTGTTCTAATACATTAAAGACTAATAAGAAATATAGGGATTCAGTAGTCACAATCATTTGTTAAATCTTATCTTTATTACAACTCCTCCCTCTCATTTGCTCCCTTTCCCAATCTTCAGGGATATTTGGGCAATGACAGTTTTAACTTATTTATGTTGAAAAAGGGTGCCTACATTACAGGATAGGGGGATGCAACTAGTTGATGTTCTTGGAGAGACTGGTGCCTCTGGATTTCAGAGCTTCTCTGGTATAGGAACAATCTAGAATTTTAAGTTTCTGAAAAATAAACTTTGTGAGTGAAACTTTTGTAGAGCCTCAGAGAAAGCCCTGGGTATTCTTTAAGGTTTTCAGGAATACTGTTGGTTGGAGCTTGGCCTACTGTGGCAATTAACAATATCTAGCTGAAGCCTATATAAGAGTAACCTTCAGAATAGCCTTTCAACTCTATTTGATATCCCTTAGCCACTGATAGCTAATTTTGTTAATTATTCCCCCTCCTTTTGGTCAGGTAGACATCTTCCACACCACGATGCCAGGGCCAGGCTCATCCCTGGAAGTCATGTCCCATGTAGTGGGGAGGGTAATGAGTTTACTTGCAGAATTGATCTTATATATAGAGAGAGGCCACATCTGAGCAACAAAAGAGGTTCTCTGGAAGTGATTATTAGGCATAATTATAGGTAGGCTTAGCTTTCCTGTTACAGAAATAAGTTTCATAAGAGCATGCCTCAAGAGCAAAGGTTTGGCCTCCTAAGTTGGGAGTCCCTAATATTAGAGAGAATATGAGGGGTTTCCCAGGTGGGTAATAGTTCCATATATTTTTCTCCAGTCCCTCAAGGAACTTTGCCAATATTTTTAAATTGTCTGCCCAACATACTCTGGAATCTATCAGGGTATTGAATTAATCTATACAGAATTACAAGATTTTCATTCCCAATTCTAGGCTCCATGTGTTTAGGTTGTTTAAATGAAGTGGCCTGACAGGTTAAATTAGATTTTGTGCTGCAGAAAATTTAAGTTTGGACAAAATAAACATTTCTTCCTTTGATCTCATATAGTAGGTAAATTCTGAAATACAGGCAATATCTTCCAGTACCCTGTTGAAAAATACTATCTAAAGGTGATAGTGTTGTATGTGTGTAACTGTTTTTTTTTTTTTGCCACTTATATATCCATAGTGATTGCTTATATGTATTCTTTCTTTACTTTTCTATAGAAGAATTTATAATATTCTGACTTATCAAACTTATGATGTGTTAAGTATACTAGCTCTATGTCTCTATATATCCTCCCCTATAACCCCTCCCAGCCCCCCCTCACTTGCTTGTTGAATTTTATGAATTTTAGTTTATGGGGCCCTTGTCATGTTGAAGTATTTTGAAGTTTGAATTGTGCAATCAGATCTATTCCTCTTTTCTCTGTGATGCCTGCCTTTGGTGCAATCCTTTGAAAATGCCTCCCCACCTCAGTGCATATGCACTGGAAGGACATCTCAGTCTGTGTTTAATCAGCAAGTGCAGATTGAGTCCCTGTCATGTGCACAGCCCTGTGTATAGGGAGCCCGGGAATGTGATATTCATGATGTAGGCTTTGCACTTCTGCAGGTAAAGCAGTTCCTTTTTAACCGCTGTGTCTGGTGTGATAGGTCTTCCATAGGCTGGTTCCAGGAAATGAGTGTGTGGTTTCCTCCAAACCAAATGGCAGAAAAGAAGAGGCACGATAAACGCCAAAGGCAGTTTATATTCTTTTGCTGAAAGAGGCTGATTGTTTACCACTGTAATGCTTTGATTAAAAAGAAATATAATTATTTTTTACTATAGAGGTTTTTAGTGATGTAAATGTTGTTATAGGGATTAATTTTGTAATCCTTTCAATTCCCATATTCAGTGTGGTAAATCCATGGTAGATATGGCTCATAGATATATAGCATACATTCTTGAATGAGTATGATTTAGTTGAGTTATACATTTTTCTAGAGCATGGTCCTTATTAAATGCTGTTTATTCATTGAGGATTTATTGAAGAAATGAATACTGATGAAATATACTTCAATTTATATGACCTTAGGGAGGGAAGGTTTTTCAAAGTGTTACCTCAAACCTAACCTGTTACTTACTGGATGGTGTTACATACACAAAACCTATTTTTATGGCTCATAGAAGATTTTATAGGATAATTTTGATTATACACTGACATTTTATATGAGACATTAGTGCCTGACTCCTGAAGAAGATACAATCCCCCTGCACTCATTAGATTTTCTGATTTATGGCTGTGGTTGGCTGAGGGAGCCCACGTACTTTTGGTCTCATTCTCAGGACAGTTCTGGGAAGGTTGGTAGGAAAGACAATGTTGGCTCCAGTTTTTATTGAATTCTAGGGAGATTATCTCATAGTTGATAAATGGTAGTTTGGAGACAAGTCAGAGCCTTCTGATTTCAATCCCAGTACATTCTTTCCTCTGGTATTCTGCTTCCCAGTAAGTGCAAAAAAAAGTAGTCATTCAAAACAAATTATTATTTTTTATTGTCTACATAACTGAATGCTGATGTTATCATGGGTAATCAAAGTTCATAGTGGCTAGATATATTTACTTAAAAATAGTAATCATTTTGAAATGTACCACTAGGTATGATCAAAAATCAGATGTGAGTCTGAGTATTCTCTATATGTCATCACAACAGTATTTATTAAAGTCATTATATATTTTTAATTAAAATGTTAGTAGCATTTGTACCATAATTTATGAAAGAGTAATAATGTTTTACTGAAATTCCATTAAAATGTTATTGTGGTTGCAAAACAGCAAGTGACATTCATTTCATTTTTTTCCTAGTGTGCTAAAACATTTATAAACCTGATGACTCATATCTCCAAAGAACAGACAGTTCAGTACATACTAACTATGGTTGATGATATGCTGCAGGTTCGTATATTCTTCACTTAATATATTTGGTGGCTTCAGCTTGTTGTATACCCCACAGGAGCAATATTTTGTAAGGTTTTGTTTATAGCACTGGTTCTCTTCTAGAGTATAATGATATTTTTTTCCTTATCATATGAGTTGTAATTTGGCAATAGTGCTTAATGGAAATGCTCACGGTCAGGCTGTTTTTTATGATGTCAGGTAATCAATATGTATCTTTTCCTGTTATGCCTCAGAGTTCTTTGTTGAACACCGGCAGTGTTCAGTGAGTCACGTGAGGCTTTCTGGTTGCTTTACATGCTTGTGATATGATTTCTTCTTTTTCATCATTCCACACACTTCAGTTACTACCTGTCCCAGGCCCCTACTGGGCACCCAGGGTTCAGTGCTGAATATAGGCAACGTCTTTGAAAGCACTGTCTCTTTTGAAAAATTGTGCTTATCATCTGAAACTTTTCCAGGCTGAGTGAAGTTGTGTTTACTTTTTTTCCTTCCCCTAAAGGCAGAAGGGCCTCTTTTACTAACAATTTGTATTCTAAACCAGAGCATAATATAGGCTCAGATTGTTTTTGAGGAGACAGGCTGCTTGGCTATCAAATCCAGTACCTGTCTGCATGTCTTAAGAGACTTGAAGAAAAGTGTCTGTCTAGTGCTTTGGGACGTGGTTCTCTGTCGGTTTACTGGGAACAACACATGTTGATGGCCTATGATGTGCCAAGCACTGTACTAACTTGTGGGGACACAGGTTTGAGGAAGAATGGTGCTGTCTGCTTAGGGTCATCATGCCACTTTATATGCTAAGGACAAAGTCGAAGCCAGGTCCAAGGCCAAGCCTGAGCTACTGCAGGCCTTTGAGCCGAACTCTCTTAGTGCTTTTCCCTGTAAAACAGTAAAGGTAAACGGGGAATGCCATGGTGTCCTCGGTGACTGGATGAGGTAGCACCTAGACTGCAGAGCTGTGAGTTGGCATGCACACCTCCGTTTTAAAAATATGTGTGTCCACACGCACCCCCCCCTCAATTTCTGTACATACATACATATCTGTATTAAAAACGAGTGAGTACTGATACCTCAAATTTCGTTCTAGCTCAACACCACAGAGTTCCTTCTAATTTTGCCCCTTTCCATATTTGCAACTCCCTTCACTAGTAGTGAGACGCTTGGCTTCTGTTAACCTCAAAATTCTTACTCGTTTGTTCTGTCCATAATGCTGTGAAAACAGGCATTTTACCTAGAGGTTAGTATTTACTTACAGTTCTTTTTGTTTTTAGACTGAGGGTATAGGGTCAGAGTATTCTGTGCAAGTTAATTTCAGAGTGGCTATGTTATTTATCTTGAAATATGTTAATACACTTAGATTTGTTCTGTTTTAGGTTTCTTTTCATTCTTGCTTTTATTATTTTTTAGTATATAAAACATTAACATGCTCTAAAGTTGAAACTGTACAGAAAGGTATACTCAGAGAAGTGCCACTAACCCCCATCCTGTCCCTTGTACCCTATTTCCTCCTGCTTTTTATAGATAACCAATACTATTGGTTCTAGTTTATCCCTTCTATTTTTCCTTTTGCAAAATTAGGCAGGAAGATACATGTTTATTTTATTTCTCCATCTTTCTTATACAAAAATACTTACTAGATCTCGTTTCTTTTTTTTTTAATTTTGAGTGCATTCTGTTAATGGACAAGTTAAGATGCTTCTACCTTTTTGCTATTTTGAATAATGCTGCTATGGACTTTGGTATAGCTAGGTATAGTTTCTTGCATTTTGCTTGTTTCACTTAACAAATATCTTGGAAATCATTGCATATCAGTCCTTAGACTCACCTATATTTTTATTTATAGCCACATAGTACTCCATTAGTGGAGTTTAGTCATAGTTTAATCAGTCTTCTATGTAATGGGTATTGAGGTTGTTTTAAATATTTTTCAGTTACAAATAATGGTGCAAAAAACCTTATACAAATGTATTTTCATATTAAAGGGAGTTTACTTCATGGTAAATTCCTAGAATGGGATTACTGGGATTATATATATAGTTTTGTTAAGATATAACATGGTGTTTCATTTGCATTCCCAACAGCAAAACATGAGAGTGCTTGTTTCCCCATAACCTTGGATGCTGTCAAGCTTTTAGATTTTTGCCAGTCTGATATGTGAGAAATAGTCTCTGAAATTGAGCATATTTTTGTATTTAAGGGCTACTATTGTGTCTTTTTTTTTCTTAAATATTTGTTAATGACTTTTGCCCATTTTTTTTCCATCAGGTCTTATTTTTGCCCTCAGTTTTTAAGAGTACCATATATACTAGGGGTGTATATGTGATTTATATTGCACATGTTTTCTCCCAGTTTATCATTTTCATTTTGGCTTTGTTTATGATGTTTTCTCCATGGCAAAAAAATTATTTTGTTTTTATGTAGTCTAAGTCATCAAAAAAAAAAAAAACAAACAAACCCAGATCACCTGGATTTTGAGCCCTATTTAGAAAGCTTTCCCTATACCTAGATTATAGTAGAATTCACCCATGATTTCTTATAGAACTTGCATAGTCTCATTTTTTATGTTTAGATATTTTATCTGTCAGGAGTTGGTTCTTGTGTATGGTGTAAGGTGTGTATTTAACTCTGTTTTTCACACAGCCATTCACTTGTCCTCACACTGTTTATTAAGAAGTCAGTCTGTCTAGTTGTTTGAGAGGCCATCTTTAATGTTAAATTTCTCTGTGTGCAAGGTTTCTTTCTGGACCTTCTATACTATTCCACTGATGTGTCTGTGAATTCTTGATCCAGTTGCACACAGTTTTAATTATAGAGGCTATGAGGGGTAGTCCCCTTTGTAACTTTTCCCCCCAGTATTTCCCTAGCTACTCTTGAATGCTTATTTTTCCATGTGACATTGTACAGCAACTTGTATGACTCTATTAAGAGTTTTTGATTTTTTTACTAAGATTGCATTAAGTTTATAAATTAACTAAATTAGAAATGACATCCTTATGATACTGAATTTTCCTATCCAAGACAAAGGATTCTTTTCCATTTTGTTTAAATATAGTTTATGTCTTTCAGAAGTGTTTTACTGCTTTCCTTATAAAAGTTTTACACATTTCTTGTATAAGTATTTTATCATCTTTGTTGCATTATAAATGGGATTTTTCTTCCATTTTATCAATGAACTTGTTTGTTTATATATATGAAAGCTGTTAATCTCTGTATTTTATGTTCTGGTACCTTAATGAATTCTTTTATTTGAATTAATTTTATGATTGATTTTTCTTTTTTTTTTAAAGGTATACTTTGAAAATAGAGATTGTTTTACTTCTTTTCCAATTCTTATGCATCTGATAGTGTTGACTAAAATCTTTAATACAATGGTAAATATTGGTGGAGACAGAAGGCATCCTTGCCTTGTTCCTGATCTTGATAAAAATCCTCCCAGTATTCCTTTTAAGTTAGTGCAGGCTTTAGGATTAACGTATATATATATTAAGGAAGTATTTATCAATTCCTGTGTTTTGAGGGTTATTATCAGAAGTGGGTGGTGAATTTTGTCAAAGACTTTTTCAGCAATTAAGGATATAATTCTATGATTTTTTTCTCTTTAGATCTATCAATATAATGAATTATATTAATGGATTTCATAATATACAACCAACCTTGCATTCAGGGACTAAATCCCAAATGGTCATGTTTTTTTATTTTCTTGATATGATATTAGATTCTATTTTGTTATTATATTTAGGATTTTTGCAGCAATATTCGTCAGTGATGGTGGTTTATACTTTCATTTTTTACGCTGACTTCATCTGATTTCTGTCAGTGTTTTATTTGGTTCATAAGAATTTGTATTTTCAGTTACTTTGCTTTCCAACAATTTATGCAGTATTGGAACTATCTGGGTTGAAGGTTTGGTAAAGTTTCCTTGTGAATACATATGAGCCTGATGCCTTTTTGGGGAATAGTTTCCTGATAATTTTCTCTCTTTCTTCTACAGAAGTTAGTAATTTTAAGCTTTCCATCTCTAATGGTGACAATTTTAGTAATCTCTAATTTCTTAGGATATTATCTATTTCATCAAGGTCTTAACACATATTTACATAGAAGGTTACAAAGTGGTATCTTTTTTAAACACTTTTTTCTTTTATTTCAGTACAGTATCTCCCCTGCCATTTCTTAATTTGTATATTTGTGCTTTCTTCTTTTTTTCCTGATTAACCAGTGGTTTTCTTATTTTATTAAATTTTTTCAAAGAACCAAGATTTCTATGTTAATTAGATTTGTAGTTTTTCTGTTTTCTGCCTTAATTTCTGCCTTGTCTTTATTATAGTTTTCCTTTTTATTTATGTTGTTCCTTTTCTTAGCATTTTGATTTCAGAATTTTTTTTATTTTCACTCTTTCACTTACAATGCTAAAAGTGCTTAAAGATACGAATTTTCCTCTGATCATCTTTTTAGTAAAAGTTTAAAAGTTCTGATATATAGTGATTTTTTAACATTTTAATTTCTGTAATTTAGTTTACATTTTTTCTTTTGCTGAAGGGTTATTTAATAGTTTTAAAACATTTTTTAGGTATAAATATATTTTTAAATTAACATCCAACTATATTGCATCGTGTTTTAAAAATAATGTTTCTACTTTATGGAGTTAACTGATGCTTTCTATATTGACTATCATATAACAACTTTTATAATAAATATATTTGCATCCTTCAAAGAACATGCATTCTGCCTTCAGGGGTGTAAAGTTAGATATATTTCCGTAAGATCTAGCTTCTTGATTTGTTATTTATGTCATCTATATCTTTACATTTGTCTGCTTGGTTGTCTTATACTGAGGGTAGTATGTTAAAATCTCTTATAATTGTATTTCTTCTAGCATCTCCTATAAAGGATATGCTTTATAAATAAAGGTGGATGCTGGATTATTTGGTAATAGGTATTCACTACTGTTATATTTATAGTGTGTGTTGTGGCATTGGGGCATTAAAACGTATCCTTTCACATTCAGTGCATTCTTGCTTAAATTCTATTTTGATATTATGATAAAGCAACCCTTGCTT
>PVIY010058646.1:0-12375 GCA_004026745.1 Myrmecophaga tridactyla | reverse complement strand
AAAAAAACAATTTTCAAAGTACAATTTTAACATGTAATTATAGAACAAATTTCAAAGTATGGTATGGATTACAGTTCCACAATTTCAGGTATTTCCTTGTAGCTGCTGTAAGACACTGGAGACTAAAAAGAAATATCATTATAAGGATTTAGTAGTCACACTCATTTGTTAAATCCTAACCTCTCTGTTAAAACTCCTCCCCTTCCTTTGATCCTTCTAATCTTTAAAGAGACATGGGGTACACCCATTCTAACTTTTTTCGTGTTGAAAAGGGGTGTTGACAACATGGGATAGATATGCTCTTAGAGAGACCGGTAGCTCTGGGTTCCAGGACTTATTGGGGCTAGGAAATATCCGGAGATCTTAGGTTTCTGAAAAATAAACTTAGTGAGTGAAACTTTTATAGAGTCTCAAATAGAGCCTTGGGTATTCTTTAGGGTTTACAGGAATACCCTATATGGTTGGAGTTTGGCATAATACAGCAATTAGCAGTATCTAGTTGAAGTTTCCATAAGAGTAACCTCCAGAAGAGCCTCTCAACCCTATTTGAAATCTCTTAGCCATTGATACCTTATTTTGTTACATTTCTTTTCCTCCTTTTGGTCAGGTAAGCAATTGTCAATCCCTCAGTGTCAGGGCCAGGCTCATCCCTGGGAGTTTTATTCCACATTGCCAGGGAGACTTTCATCCCTGGATGTCATGTCCCACATATCAGGGAGGGTAATGATTTTACTTACAGAGTTGGACTTAGAGAGAGAGAAGCCACATCTGAGCAACAAAAGAGGTTCCCTGGAAGTAATTCTTAGGCATAATTATAGTTCAGTTTAGCTTTTCCATTACAGAAATAAGTTTCAAGAGAAAGCCTCAAGATCAAGGGCTTACCCTATGGAATTGGGAGTCCCTAATGCTTGAGAGAGTATCAGGGATTTCCCATGTAGGAAAGCTTAATAGTTCCATACTTTTTCTCCAGTCCCTCAAGAGATATTGCCAATACTTTTAAATTATCAGCCCAACATACTCTGGGATGTATCCAGGTATTACACTAAGCTATACAGAATTATAAGACCTTGTTCCCAACTCTAGCTCCATGTATTTAGGTTGTTCAACTGAACTGACCAGACAGGTTAAGTTAGATTGCATAGTACAGAAAATTCAGGTTTTGGACAAAATAAACCTCTCTTCCTTTGGCCTCATACAGTAGATAAAGCTCTAAAATGCAGACAACATCATCCTTACCCCTGTATTCTGATTTACCTTAGCCCCAGCCAGATTGGTTTCATTCTTATCTCTAATTCAAGTCTGATCTCTTTTTTGGCTTTTTAAATTGTTGCGTGTAGGAATGCTGACTTTCAGGGCTGCAGAACTCCAACTGTGAGTCTTAGAGGTCACATAGGTGGCTGAAGTTCCAGGAAAATACCAGTTTATGCATATATACCACAGCATCTCAAAATTTAGAAATAACAAAGCTCAGAAATAAAGCTTATCGCCATAACAGCTTACAATCTAGGCCCCAATTTTCTTATAAATATTTTCTAAAAGAGACCTACAATATCTGTTCCTTCATTTCTGGCTTATTTTGCTCAACATAATGTCCTCATGGTTCATTCACCTCAAGAATTCATGCCTTTCTGTAGCCACACAATATTCCATCATATGTCTACACCACGGTTTGACCTATTTCTCAGTCAATGTACCCTTCAGCCATTGGGTATCATGAGTAATGTTGCCATAAACATCAGTGTGCAAATGTCTATTCGAGTCCCTGCTTTCAGTTCTTTCGAGTATATTCCCAGTATCAGGATGGCCTACTCATATGGCAACCCTATATTTAGCCTCTTGTGGATCCACTACAGTATCCTCCAGAGGGGCTGCCCATATGCTACCCTACCAATATTGAGTAGGTATCCCTCTCTCTCCACATTTTCACTAGCACTTAATCTTTCTGTTTATTTATTTTGAGTCTATAGATTTTGTTGAGGTTTATTCATATAGCATGTATTCTATCCAAAACAATGTTTCACAGTATCGACACTTAGTTGTACAATCATCACTCTCAATTCTAGATAATTTTCATTGCTCCAAAGAGAAAAATAACTGAGAGAAATACCCACACTAAAGAGAAAATCCCAAACTCCCCTTAACTCTTGGTACCCCTCCCCAATTATTTACCCCTAGTATTGTTGTGGTACTAGTGATGTATTCCTGCTAAATATAGACCACAGCATGCAATAAGTAGTTTTTCCCATATATCCCTCTATTATTAACTCTTTGCCAAGTATCATACCCAAAATACGTCATACAAGAACTTATTTATATTCGTAATGCTAATTGGTAAGGTGCATAGTTCTAAACAACCCCTTTCAATCATATTCACCTTCAATATGGCACTATTACTTATAAACCCACTAATGAACTATCGTCACCTCTATCCATTCCCATACTTTTAAGCTCAATCTCAATAACTACTTTGTACATATTATGTAGCTGGTCCCCCCTTCTCTAGTTTCTATCTATCTCTAGGTCCCCTATATTCTACATTTTAAGACTCTGAGTTTATGTTTTCCAGAGGGTTCATGTTAATGAAATCCTATAGAATCTATCCTTTTGTGTCTGGCTTAGTACATTCAGCATTATGTCCTCAAGATTCATCCATGTCGTCGTGTGCTTCAGGACCTCGTATCTTCTTACTGCTACATAAGATTTCATCACATGTATATATACATTTTGTTTATCCACTTGTCTGTTGACACTTGGATTGTTTCCATCTTTCGGCAATTGTGAATAATGATGCTATGATCATTGGTATGGAATGTCTGTTTGTGACACTGCTTGTAGTTCTGCTGGGTATATACTGAGTAGTGGTGGTGTTGGATCGTAGGGCAACTTGATATTCAGTTTTCTGAGGAACCACCAGACTGTCTTCCATGGTGGCTATACAATTATACAATCCCACCAGCAGTGAATAAGTGTTCCAATTTCTCCACGTCCTTTCCAAAATTTGTAGTTTCCTGTTTGTTTAATGGCAGCCATTCTTGTAAGTGTGAGATGACATATCATTGGGTTTAGATTTGCAGTTCCCTTATAGCTAGTGAAGATAAACCTCTTTTCATGTGCTTTTTAGCCCATCCGTATTTATTCTACAGAAAATGTCTACTCATATCTATTGCACATTTTATAAATAGGTTGATTGTTCTTTTGTTGTTGAGTTGTATGATTTCTTTATATATACTGGATATCAAACCTTTTTCAGATATATAGTTTCCAAATATTTTCTCCTATTGAGTTGGTTGCCACTTGACCATTTTGAGAAAGTCCTTTGAAGCATTTGATTTTGAGGAATTTCCATTTTTCTATTTTTTCTTTCATTGCTTGTGCTTTGGGTATAAGGTCTAAGAAGCCACCTCCTATTACTAGGTTTTGAAGATGTTTCCCTATCTTTTCTTCTAATTTTATGGTACTGACTCATATTTAGTTCCTTGATCCACTTTGAGTTAATTTTTGTTTAGGGGTCATCTTTCATTCCTTTGCCTACAGATATCCAGTTCTCCCAGGCCCATTTACTAAAAAGTCTATTTTGATCCAGATTTGGGGGCCTTGTCAAAGATCAATTCACCATAGATCTGGTGGTCTATTTTCAAACTCTCAATTCAATTCCATCAAGCAAAATGTTTACCTTTGTGCCAATACCATGTTGTTTTGACCACTATGGCTTTATAATAAGCTTTAAATTCAGGACGTGTAAGTCTTCCCGCTTCATTCTTCTTTTTAAGGATATTTTTGGCAATCTGAGGCCCCTTTACCATCCAACTAAATTTGATAACTAGCTTTTCCACGTCTTCAAAATAATTTGTTCGAATTTTGATTTGTATGGCATTGTATCTGTAAATCAATTTGGGTACAACTGACATCTTAAAGACATTTAACCTTCCTATACATGAGTAGGGAATGTCTTTCCACCTATTTAGGTCTTCTTTGATTTCTTTTAGCAATGTTTTATAGTTTTCTGTGTACACATCCTCTACATTCCTGGTTAAGTTTATTTCTAGATACTTGATTCTTTTAGTTGATATTGCAAATGGATTTTTTTTTAATTGTATCCTCATTTAGGTCATTACTTGTGTATAGAAACATTATTGATTTTTGCACATTACTCTTGTATCCTGACAATTTGCTGAATCTGTTTATTACCTCAAGTATCTTTGCTGTAAATTTCTCAGGGTTTTCTAAGTATAGGATCATGTCACTTGCAAATAATGAAAGTTTTACTACATTCTTTCTGATTTGGATGTCTTTTACTTATTTTTCTTGCCTTACTGCTCTAGCACAATATTGAATAATAGTGTAACTGTGGACACCCTTGTCTTTTCCCTGATCTCAGGGGAAAGGCTTTCAGTCTCTCTCCATTAAGTATGCTACTGACTATGGGTTTTGCATATATGCCTTTTATCATGTTGGGGAAGTTTCCTTTGATTCCTACCTTTTGAGGGTTTTTATCAGAAAAGGATGTCGAATTCTGTCAAATGTTTTTTCAGTGTCAATTGAGATGATCATGTGATTTTTCCCTTTCAACTTAATATACTGTATTACATTGATTGATTTTATTGTGTTGAACTACCCTTGCATGCGTGGAATAAACCCCACTTGTCATGGTGTATAATTCTTTTAAAGTGCCAATGGATTTGATTTGCAAGTATTTTGTTGAGAATTTCTGCATCTATGTTCACTAAGGAGATTAGCCTGTAGTTTTCCTTCCTTGTGGTATCTTTACCCAGTTTTGGTATTAGAGTGATGTTAGTTAGCTTCATAAAATGAGTTAGGTACTGCTCTTTTTTTCTCAAGTTTTTGGAAGAGTTTGAGTAGGAATTGTGTTATAATTTTTTTTGGAATGTTTGATAAAATTCCCATGTGGAGCTGTTTAGCCCTGGGCTTTTCTTGGTAGGAAAATTTTGGATGACCAATTGAATCTCTACTTGTAATAGATTTGTTGAGGTGTTCTATTTCTTCTCGAGTCAGTGTGGTTGTTTGTGTGTTTCTAGGAATTTTTCCATTTCATTTAAGTTGTCCAGTTTGCTGCCATATAGTTGTTCAAACTATCCTCTTATGAGTTTTTTTTATTTCTTCAGCGTCCATGGTAATGACCTTCTCTCAATTTCTGATTTTTTATTTATTTGTATCCTCTCTCTTTTTTACTTTGTCAACCTAGCTAAGAGTCTATCAATTTCATTGATTTTCTCAAAGAACCAACTTTTAGTTTTACTGATTCTTTCTATTGTTTTTTGTTATTGTTGTTCTCCAATTCATTTATTTCTGCTTTAATCTTTGTTATTTCTCTTCCTCTACTTACTTTGGGGTTAATTTGTTGTTTTTTTTTCTAGTTCCTCCAGACAAGCAGTTAAGTCTCAATTTTTGCCCTCTCTTCTTTTTTGATATAGGTATATAGGGCAATAAATTTCCCTCTAGGCACTGCCTTTGCAGCATCCCATTAGTTCTGATATGTTGTCTCAATTTCATAGGTCTCCAGATACTTATCAATTTCCTTGCAATTTCTTCATAGACCCACTGATTGGTTAAGAGTGTGTTATTTAATCTCCATATATTTCTGAATATTCTGGTTCTTTGGTGATTTTTAATTTCCAGCTTCATTCTGTTGCAGTCAGAAAAAGTGATTTGAATAATTTCAATCCTTTTAAATTTATTAAGACCTGTTCTGTGACCCGGCATATGATCTATCCTGGAGAATGTTCCATGAACACTAGAGAAGAATGTATATCCTCGTGTTTGGAGGTGTAATGATATATTATGTCTTTTAGGTCTAATTCATTTATCATATTACTTAGGTTCTCTATTTCCTCATTGATATCTGTCTGGTTGCTCTATCTATAGAAGAGAATGGTGTTTTAACACTATTATTGTTGAAACATCTATTGCTCCCTTCAGTTTTTCCAATGTTTGCTTCATGTATCTTGGAGCTCCTTGATTGGGTACAAAAACATTTAAGATAGCAATTTCTTCTTGATGGATTGTCTCTTTTTTAAGATGTAGCTCCCTTTCTTGTCTCTTATGACATCTTTGCATTTAAAGTCTATTTTGCCTGATATTAGACTGCCTTCTTTTGATTATAGCTTGTGTAAAATATCTTTTTCCATCCTTCACTTTAAATTTATTTATACCCATGGGTCTAAGATGAGTCTCTTGTAAATAGCATATAGATGGATCATATTTTTTTAATCTAATATACCAATCTGTATCTTTTAATTGGTTAGTTTAGTCTGTTAACATTCAAAGTTATTACTGTAAGGGCAGTCTTTGAATCTACCATCTTAACCTATGTTTTTTATTTGTCACATCTATATACTTTTTTCCCCTCTCTCTCTTTTTACCCTTTAAGTTATCCTTACTAATACTCTTCAATTCTGTGCCCTCCTCCAGACCTCTCTCTCCTGTCTTTTTTTCTCAGCTGACAGAACTCCCTTTAGTATTTCTCGCAGGGCCCATCTGTCTCTTGTTATCAAATTCTCTCAGCATTTGTTTGTCTGTGAAAATTTTAATCTCTCCCTCACTTTTGTGTTTTTGTTTTGTTTTGTTTTGCATGGGCAGGCACTGGGAATTGAACCCAGGTCTCCGGCATGGCCAGCAACAATTCTGCCTGCTGAGTTACCATGGCCCACCCTCTCCCTCACTTTTGAAAGCCAACTTTGCCAGATAAAGAATTCTTGGCTGGAATCTTAAAAAATATCATACCACTACCTTCTCATTTCCATGGTACCTTTTGAGTAGTCTGAACTTAATCTTACATGGCCTCGCTTGTATATGGTGAATCGCTTTTCTCTTCCTGTTTTCAGGACTTTCTGCTTCTCTTCAGCATTTGACAGTCTGGTTAGTATGTGTCTTGGAGTGGGTCAATTTGGATTTTTTTCTATTTGAAATTCATTGGACTTCTTTGATTTGCATATTTATGTCTTTTATAAGGGATGGGAAGTTTTCCCCAAATAGCTCCTCAAATGATCTTCCTAGCCCTCCACTCTTCTCTTCTCCTCTGAGATACCAATGATTCTTATATTTGTGCACTCCATGTTGTTCATCATCTCCCTGAGATCCAATTCAAAATTTTCCATCTTTTTTGTTTTTTTTAATTTGAACAACAAATTTAGTTGTCCTGTCCTCTAATTCACTTATTCTTTCTTCTGCCTCTTCAAATCTGTTATGTGTCTCTACTATATTTTGAATTTGATCAACAGTGTCTCTCATTTCTGTAAGACCTGCTATTTTTCTATTTATTCTTTCAAATTCTTCTGTATGCTCTTCAAGTGTCATCTTGTCATCCTTTATGTCTTTAGCCAACCCACTAAGCTTATTTAGGAGATCTGTATAAACATCTTTGAATAGTTTTTCCAAATTCTGTGTCCCCTGCGGTGTTTTAATTTGGTCATTTGGCTGGGCCATATTCTCTTGCATCTCCATATGCTTTGTGATTTTCTGCTGAATCTGAAGCATTTGATTATCTCAATAAGGTTATTCTTAAATTTGATTTCCCTTGCTTGTCTAAGATTTTTGTAGCTGCTTGGGTTTGCATTGAAGGTCTCCTTTGGCCCTTGGTTTGTCAGCAATTCCCTGCTAAATCAAGGCTGGGACCTCATACAGGATGTGCAAATCTAATTGAAGATCTGTTAAAAGCTAGGAAGAAGGGCAGTTTGCCTTACTGCACTTTCTACCTCTTCCCAGCAGATGCCACCCTCAAACCTCCCCTTTCCCTCAGGCCTGCCTCTCCCCGACTCAGTCAGCCAGCTGGGCCAGGACCCAACCAGGTGAAAATCCAATCAAGACCACAGGTCTCATCGCACTATGAAAGCTGCCAACCACAGGGTTGTGGTGTGAGTAGTGTGCACCTCAGCGGAGAATCCATCTGTGGGCATCATGGGTCCTGGTGGTACCCAGGTTCCTGACTTTGGGCTGTGGAACTGAGTATTCAACTACCTCTGCCCAAGGCCAGCCTGGGAGTGCAGCAAGCTCACTCTTCCATGGCCTCTCTGCCCACACACATCGTGAGTGTTCTGGGCCTTCATGGAAAAAGGATAGAAGCAGCGGGACCCAGGGAGTCTCTTTCACCAGCCAATTGTCAGCTCAGATCAGCTCTGTGTCCCCACCTCTGCCAAAACCCCATGTCCACAGCAGCCTGCCTCAGGGGTGAGGGGCAGGCACTGTGCCCTGGCAGCAAGGTCTCTTTGTGTAGATAAACCAAGTCTGCTGGCCCTCGGGTTCCCCATGGGGGCTCCCAGCTGTAGGGCAGAGAGGGAAGATCTCACAAGCTGATGTAGAGGTGGGAGTATAAGAGCATGTCCTAAACTCCTCTAGTTTTGATCATATTCTATGGTCACATCATCTCCACTAAATGCTAAGCTACCAGAATGGGTAGTAGGTCTATTATTTCTTTGTAGCCATCAAAGTGCCGCACATGGAAATATTACACTAAATATTTGTTGAACAGTCAATTAGGCAACATGTCCATTTACCTGGGGTTGGGGGTGGGCAAGGGTGGCAGTCTGATACACACTTAGAAGCTAAGGGGAGGGAGGTCAATTTTTTTTATCATGATAGGGCTTCGTTAGATCCAGAACCCCCATAAAGGCATTTGATAAATTAGTAGTCTGGTCAAGAGTTGAATTCCCTAGAGCTACTCTGTCTAATACAGTAGCCTCTAGCGCCACATGGCTGTCAGCTATGTGAAATGTGCCCAGTGCTGTGGTGACTCATTGGCATTTTCATGTTGAGCCCCTACTATGCACTAGACACTCTGCATACAGACAATAGAAAGGGAGAAGATTCTCAGACCACAAAAGCAATGCTGATGAGCCAGTCCCGATTGATGTCTTAATCCATATTCTCTCTGCAACTAAGGACGGAACATTTCCTTCAGCAGAAAACCTGTCATAGCTTCAGAGATGGGGCAATAAAAAGTCTAGAGGCCCAGGAGCAGCTATAGTTGGACGTGCACTAAATGTGTGGCCACCTGAATAGCAAGTCCTGTGGACTTTTCTCAGGTCTCACTGTCAGTTGTCTCTGCGGTATTTACCAAAGACCACCTCTTTCTTTAAATTTTTCCCCAACCATAATGGTTTCCCTCCCTGACAGGTTCCACTGAAAATGAAGGTGATGGCTCTGTAGTCACTAAACAAACATCTCCTGATAGCTTCCTAAAATACCCTGTCCAGAGCTAAGGGTTGAACCTGCTCTCAAGAAGCTGGAACATTTATCCTCACCCAGTTAGTTGCCCTCTACAAGGCTTTGCACATATGCCTCCTTCTTTGACTCTCACAGTGGTAGGTGGAGACTGGGCAAACTGTTCACATCTCCAGCCATCTCAATTGGAGATGTGAGCAATCTGCCCAAGCTTACACAGTCAGCATGTAACACAGCCAGGTCTTCTGACTCATGGTCCAATGCTTCAGTATCATTTTCTTTCCCTCTCCTTTATTGAAGAAGGTGGCATGCTGATGAGTCAGAAAGCTTGATTACTGCGATGTTTATGGCAACCCCTTAAATCATCATGCTGCTGTTCCTCAAATTTCTATTTAAAAGAAAATGCATGCGGCATCATTTCCACGTTTACTGTCAACTTACAGGAGCAATGGCTTGTGCCCCTCATCCTACACAACACCATCCATTGGCCATCAAAGCCTTCTTACTGCTGAAACTAGGTAAGAGATGAAGCTATTTATACCAGAATCAGCTGTAAAGAAAACCATTAAGATGGCAAATGGCGTATTTAAAACACTTTATGTCGTTGTCAGAAGTAAAATTAAAGAAACAAAGAGACAGAGAGGGGGAGAAAAAACAGCTTTCAATGGAGAATTTAACGTTCCCGCATCAGGGGCAGGTGGTGTGCTCAGGGCTGGCCGGAGGCCAGGAAAGAGAACTCTACATGCAGGAGAAACAGAAGCCGCCACGCTAACAAGCCCGGGGAAAAGCCAGCTGTGTGGTTTTCTCCTTCAAGCACACTGGAAGTCAATAAAATTAAAGGGAAAAAAAAAAAATAAGGATACGGTTGAGTTGCTTACAGCTAGAAGCCCCCAAGACAAATGAAGGCTTTCAAAGCAGCCGAGGGGCAGGAGGGAGAGTCCCCCCAAAAAATCAATGGGCGGACCACAGGATAAACCGTTCAAGTTGGAATCTTGGCATCATTGAAGCTCACCATTTTCAGCTGCTCTCCTTTTTAACTCCCTCTCCCCTCATGGTAATCACTTTCTCCCCAGGAGAGGAAAAGCAGGTTGGTTTCTTCTGAGATAACTTTGCAAAACTTGAGCATACTAGAGACCCATTTCTCTCCCTTTTTAGGTTCTAAGACCAAAATTCACTGGTACACAAAGAAGGCCCCATTCCTGCACCCACTTTGGTATCATAAAATACCTAAAAATACTTAGAACCACAATTCCTTAAGAGAGGAGCCCAGGTATCAGGGATCCCTAAACATGCACTTTCATACCTAATTCTCTATTAGAATTGTTTCTTCTTTTCCTTAAAAAGGACATAAACATTTAGACCCTACCTAACCTGGAACTGTCTCGCTACTTATTTTTAATATATGGGAGCAATGACAACCTGAAAGTCAGAGTTTAGGCCTTAAGTCTTACAATTTCTTACTGCTGTTCCATTATTAAATAAATCACTGACATTTATATAGTTCCATTTATTAGGTGTGCTTACTGGGCACCTTTCATGCGGTGTCTTATTTAATTTTCCTACAACACTATGGGATAGGTAATATTTTTTCCTTTTTACCAATGAGGAAACTGAATCTGTGACAAATTAGGTCACCCAGTGAGAGCTGGAGATGGCTTTTAGCTTTCATGGTTCCCCGTGTACAGTGAGTGAGAAGTTCAGTTAAAAAAAAAGCTAACCAGTCCTTTCATTCCAGCCCCAGCGGGTCCCCCACAGGGAATCAGGAATCACTAGTGTTATCTAATACAGAGTAAATGTCAAGAGCATTACAATGTCTTCACTCTAACATTACCTTCACTTACAAGGCACTAAAACAGATATGAAATATGTAAGATATAAAGATTTAAGAGAATTTAAAATAAACAATCTATGATAATATTTGATTGACCCCAACAAAACGATAAAGATGTACTGCTTGAGATTTTAGAAAATATGTTTCAAGTTTCTAGACAAAAAGTCTCAGTTTATATTAAACACTTAATAGACTTGCATTTCCACACATCTAAAACACAAGGAAAAAATATAAAATAGTTCTGCATATCAGCATTCAAATCACGCTGACTTAAGCACAGAAAGACAAGATTTGCAACACGCAAAGATTTGATTATGACACAAGTAACTTGACACTCTAGGGTGAGTTCCTTTGGAAAGACTGTCTTTAACCTTTTAAAATTTAGGCTAATATTTAAAAAAAGCTATGTGAGAAAATGTTAATAAACTAGAATTCATTGCTTTCTATTTCCACCACTACAGTTTCTAATCAAGCTTTACGCCCGGACCTGAAACTCTGCGCAAGCAAAGGTTTAAAAGCAAACCTGAAATCATTGCTATGGAAATCACCCTCTCCATTTCCAGATTCCACTCAGGTATGCTGAAGAGTAATCCTAGATTAATATGTGACCTCATATTTTAATAGCTGGCCGTCATCCTATTTACTCTGGTTCCTCCTGGTGGTTTCAGCGCCAGCAATGTCCCTGGATGGCTATTTGCTCAGCTGCAAATGGTATCCTGATACTCTTCAATGAGCCCAGCCTGGCTCTCTTTCATCTTTTGAATGTATTTGCAGACCTCCCATCTCTCCCCCCTCTCTAACAGTAGCAGAGCACATCACTAGGACACACCACCTCCTCCCCTGGCAGCTGGGGCAGACGGAAGACAGGCTGTGTTTGAAGTGGGCTCCCTTGTACCCTACGTTCTATAGCCCACAACTGATCCTCAAAGAAGCCTTTTCCAAAATCACTATTGTGAAGTCTGGGTTGGAAAAGAAATATACTGGTTTATCTCCCAACTGGTCCCATTCTGATCTAAAGGTGTTTTTAGAGAATACTTCTCCCACACTATTGAGTCTCAAATATAATGTAAAAGGTTGGGGCAGGGAGTGGGGAGCCGGAGAGAGTGGGTGTAAAACATTACCCATAAACCCACAGGATAAGAAAAAAAAGTGTTAAAACATTTATAAGGTAGATGGACAGAGAATGGAGGGTAGCATCAGTATTTTTTTCTATTTTGATAATAAATAGTAATTGTCTCTGTTCACCTGTTATTTTTGTTTTGCACAACTCCCATATAAGCCATGGGTCAAAAAGTATCTTTCCCAAAACATAAGTAAATTCTTTCATTTGCTCATCATGTTCCCTTTTCAGTAAGTTGGAAATAAAG
>PVIY010058645.1:0-10756 GCA_004026745.1 Myrmecophaga tridactyla | reverse complement strand
TGATAATATATATAGTTTTACATATATTAGGTCACTATATACCTATAAAAACTGTAGACTGACTTAAATAACTTTGAAAATGAATGGAGTCTATAAAACTAAAGTAGGCTGTACATCAGTTGAGAAAGATTTTTCAGGGAATATGGGTTAAATAATTCTACTATGCTTATATATACATACTAGAATTGAACAATTAAGTGATGGACGGTGGATGGTGAGATAGACAGGTTTCTAATCCTTAGAATTGGAATGTGCAGATAAGCAAGAGGTGGAGGTTAGAGTGATCCATGTGATAATGGGGTAGATAGGAAACATCAGAATGAAATCATATTCAGTCTAATATAGATACTTTTATTTATAGATATTTCTACATACATGAGTTGGTATATGCACATATACATTTCCTTGCTCTGGCAGGTTAGAAGGCATAGAAACAATGAAACCCAGTAGTAATGAGCACACTTATTACCCCGTTCTTGGTTTCTCTTCCTATTCTCCTCTAGAGTATCCATGGTTCAATGACATCAGTACAAAATGGCAGAGTAAATAACTCTGAGGGCTTGCTCTCCACAGAAATATTTTAAAAAATTAAGCAAAAATGGTCACAATCAACTTTGTCAAGACAACAGAAAATAAGCAAGGGTTTATAATAATCATTGAGTCAAGAAATAGGCAACTTAAAATTGTAAAAATGTTTCATGGCATTTTTACTTGCCTCTTCCCTGGCGTGCAGTGATATTGAAGACAGCAGCTAGGAACGGCAGTTTGAGACTCTGGTCCATGGAATTGAAGGAAGCAGAGCAGACGTATTCACAAATATATGTCTGCCTGGGGACAATCTGGAGCATTAACTCAAGGTGCCCACTCACGGTAGAAAAGAGGACAACATTCCTCAAAACTTTTGTAAAGCAAATGGACAATCCACATCTACCTGGAGATTATAGTTGAGGCATTCAAGTAGAACACTAAAAGTTAGGAGAGACTTTCCTTAGGAAATTAGGGCAATCAGAATTGCCCATGTATGCTGGAATAATTAGAAAGCCATTCATATGCCCAGGGCAATTATTTGAGAAGACCCTGAACTTTCATTTTAGCTCATCCCCAGGCTCATTAGAAACAAGGAGTCAAGGTTAAGGAAGAGGTATAAAAATGGCCTACCTAGGAATTATATGAGTGTCCTAACACAGAGCTTATCTTCAAAGACAGGGAGAGGTGTTTTTTATGTTTGTTTGTCATTTTCTGTTTATTTATTTATTTTTGTATGTTTTGTAGCTACCAGTATTCAAGGAAATCTCTTTCAAAAAATAATAGAATATAGGAACACATTTCATAAATGACATGGAATTTCTGTGTGATTTAGACTTTACAAAAATAGTTAAGAAAAATAACCAAACAAAAATAAACTCTGAGAAGGAAGGAACATTTGAATTCAAGACTTACACATTATAATGTTCAAAATGTCTAATTCTACCAAACAAAAAAGATATATGCAAAAATATAAGATATTAAGCCCATTCACAGAAGAAGTTTACAAAATCTATCCCTGAGGAATCACAAACATTGACTTTACTTAACAAAGACTTTAAACCAACTATTTCAAAAATGATAAAATAGTTAATAGAAACCATGAACAAAAACTAAAGGAAACAAGATAGATATTATCATGAATGAACAAATGGAAAATATGAATAATGAAATCAATGCAAAGGAATCAAATAGAAATATTGGAACTGAAAAATAAAACAAATTAAAGGAAAAAAAGTAGAGGATTTGGTAGTAGATTTGAGCAGGTAGAAGAATGAGTCAGTGAATATCAAGATAAGTCCATTTAAATTATCCAGTTGTGGGAAGTATGAAGAAAAGTGAACATAGTCCAAGAGACCTGTTAGACACCATAAAGAGGGCCATTATGCATTTTATAGGAGCTGCAGAAAGGGAGAGAAAGAAGGGGATAAAAAGATTATTTGAAGAAATAATGGCTGTAAAATTCTCAAATTTGATATAAAAACACAAATACATACATACATATATATATGAAGCTAAATGAACAAAAAGGATCAATACAAAGAGATACACACCAAGACATTTTATAATCCAATTGCCAAAAGCCAAGGACAAATAAAATCTTGAAAGCTACAAGACAAAAATAAATTGTCATAGATAATTGCACCTCATTTTCTCATCAAAAACCACTGAGGCTAGAAGGCAGCAGTATGACAATTGTAAAATGCTGAAAGAAAAGAAACCTGTTAACCAAGAAATATATATCCAGCAAAAATACTCTTCAAAAATGAAGAAGAAATTAGAATACTCCCAGATAAACAAAATTTGAGGCAGATTTTTGCTATTTGACTTGACCTACAAAAAATGATAGAGTCCTTTAGGCTGAAATAAAAGGACTCTAGACATTTATCTGAAACTATATAAACAAATAAAAAACTCTGGTAAAGGCAACTGCATTGGTAAATATAAAAGACAATAATATTGTCTATTTGGTATCTAAATCATCTTTCTGTTTCTTACATGATTTAAAAGGCAAATGCACAACATAATAAATATAAATCCTTGTAAATGGGCATACAATGTATAAAGAGGCAATTTATGACAAAAAAGCATGAAAGGAGACCTGGAGCTATGTAATAATAGAGATTTTGTATGCAATTTAACCTAAATTGATGTCAATGCAAACTAGAATGTTATGCAATTTAAGATTGTAACCTCCAGAATGACCCTGGAGAATATATCTAAAACATTTACTCAAAAGGAAATGAGAGAGAATCAAAATTGTACACCGTAAAAACATCAAAGGAGGTAATAATTATGAAATGAGGAACAAAGAGAGTTCAGAGAAACAAAACAAAGAGAAAAATGGCAGAAGTAAGTTCTTCTTTATCAATAATTACCTTAAAATATAAATAGATTGAGTTCTCCAATCAAAAGGTAGAGATTAGCAAAATGGATTAAAAGTATATAATGTAGTAATATGCTGTATATTAAAATTCAGTTAAGATCCAAAAATACAAATATTTTAAAAGTGAAAGGACAGAAGTTATTCCATGTACATAGTAAAAAAAAGAAACGTGATGGCTATACTTGTAGACAAAAAGTATTTTAAGTAAAACACTTTTATAAGAGACAAAGACAGACATTTCATAATGCAAAAAGGGTCAATTTATCGAGAGAATATACTGCAAAGATATAACCCCCAAACCACAGAGCCTTAAATATTTGAAGCAAACACTCACAGAATTGAAGGAAAAAATACAGTTCTGCAATAGTAGTTGAAGACTTCAATACCACTCTTACATATCCCGATTCCAGTAAAGAAGAAGGCATCTTAACAAATGATTAATAAGAAAATAGAGGATGTGAAAGCAATATAACTAGACTTAACCTCTATATTACCCTCCACCCCAAAACACCAGAACACACACATTTCTCAAGTTCTTACGGGGCATTCTTTAGGATAGAGCATATGATAGGTCACAAAACAAATCTCAGTTCAATTAAAAATATTGAAATCAGACAGCTTCTTCTCTAAATATTCCAGAGTTTGGGCTCCACCCCAGAAACAGTATCAGGGCAGTAATATAGGATGAGACAGCAATAATGGGTCCATGGTAGCAAACTTGGGAGGCTCTACAGATTACTTTTATCACTCATATTCTCATATGCCCACTTTAAAAGCAGGTCTTTATTTTAGAATTTGAGATGAATTTGCTTTCACTTATTTCCTAAGACTTGAGTTGCAAGTCCAAGTCCTGCCTTATCGTTACCTCCTAAAATAGTTTTAAAGATAATTAACAAGCTCACCTATAGTCTTCACTGTTGTAGCATGTCATAAGGCCATAGTAGGTATTGATCAAATTCCTTCTTTCCCAACCACCGCTTCAGGTTGGTTGGTGACATAAACCAGACCATCACTACCTAAGTGTCTGAGGCCCCTGTTGCCTTGCCATTTTAGACCACAGTTGCTGCAATTGCCCATTCATAGAAATCACTGGTCATGAACCACAAATGGAAGCCTGATGTCTGGGATGGTAATGATAGGTAAACCACTACTGACTGAGAAAACACACTATATACATGCATACATATACAAATACATGTACATATTCATATACATGTATATGTGTACACACACATATATGTATAATCTCTTTAATATGTTTTTATTTCAGTAAGATAACTATTCCCATTCTCTTAAATATTTCACAGGCCTTCCCAAGGAACAGTACTATATTGAAGGCTCAGCATGAGCCTCTGGTTTTGACAGCTTAAACACTCAATGGTGGTCATTTCTAGGGCAGACTAACTCACACTCCATGTTATTCATCTCCAAAGCATCTGTCCTTTGAAGCCATGGTTTCTGGTTTTATGGATCCATTGTGCAAATACTTGGGAAGGAAGGAGAAATGCTGGCTAATTTCCACATGGTTGCACAGGTGACTGAAGTTCATTCATGCCTATCTTTGGAACATGCTTAAGTTTGACACCATTTTTCATCACTTATCACTTCATTTGTGCAATCAATTGCTGCTCTGCCCTTCTGACTTATGAATTTGACGTGTGACTGGGTCTGATAATACCCAGCTGTATTATATGGCTAAGAGGTAAAGTAACTCACATCAAAATCTGGGTCTCTTGCAAAGTCTTCTCTTAACTGGCAGCCTTATGAGTCACTGACAAATTGAAATAATTTACCCAAGAGCAATACGTGCTCCCTCTCAAAGCTGAAATGGATCACAAAATGCCTGACCTATTTCTTGGTGCTACATGGAGCATGGAAGTGCAATAACTTGTACTTTATCTTAGCATAGATGTCCTTTAAGGTGTATGAACCAAAACACTAAACTTAACTGTCAAAAGTTCTTCCTAAGGTTAATCTTCAATTTATGTCTAATAATCCATAAATTCCACTACTACTGCCAACATAACCAAAAAGTAAAGACCTCCTATTATCCTCTTGCTTGTCCCTAAATAGTAATTGCCAAAATTAAGAGTGAATTTTAATTGAAAAGAAAAACATATATGATAAAAAGTAGGAAATTTGTTCAACATGACATACAAGACATAAAATCAATAGTGGAGCCTTTATTTACCTTTTCGGGATCTGTAAACTATGATGTAGATCATTTAAATCTTGCACACTACTTCAGTGTGCAAGGTTAGCACTACAATTGCTATAAAAACAAAAGTGCCTGTCAAATAATGCAAAAATTATGATTCATATGGATAAATGAGTGCTGGTAATTCCTGGAATTAAAACATAATTATGCTTTGATATGCTTCCAGTGATGAAAGTTTTACTAAATGATATTATGTCAATATAGTTTTAATTAGTATTTGGGGCCATCAAGTTCCATACCAAATACCTTCCAAAAGTTATCCAGCAAAGGGATCATTCAATATTTATACAAACCTCTGTAACTCAGGTCATAACAGGTGACTTCATCCTTTATTTTTCAGTTCTACCTCATGTAGAGCTGAAATCTGCATTTGCTTTGCAATTTGAAATAACAGGATTATCTACTCCCTTTTTTACATAGTTATGGCTAACACTATAACTGTTATTAACATAAAAGCCAATGACTATTTGCTGAAAGAAGAAAGAACTGGTAACTCAATATCTAAAGACAGTTTCCACACCTTGTCTTGAATTTTGCCTTGTTAAGCATGTCTAGTTGTTTCAGATGATAGCTGTGTGACGTGGATTCCTCATCTCTTACCATATGGATTATGAACTGCTGAATGCTCTTTAGGGACTGAAGTTGACAAATATCCAGACATTGTTACGTTCAGTGCTTCATAGATAAGTAGCATGCTTCCGTTAATGGATATAATCTTCCTGGGGTTGTCTTATTCAGCATTGATTGCTGATGACTGATTATTTTCTCTGCTACTCTTTATATTATATTAATTCAAACAAAGCTATATATGCTATTTCAGCATCTGCTAAAAATAATTGATTCATTAAATATGTCAAAAACTGATACCATGAAATCCCCAGATCCTTTACCAGTGTTCTGTTGTTAATTCATCTTCCTCATTCAGTACTTGTACATTCTTGTCTTAAACATATAGTCAAGACTTTAATGATCATTTCTAAAGCATTTATTGCATTTAGTATTATGCTTTATGAATTTTTATTGGTAGTTCTGTCAACCTAAAAGGATATTATTTATCCTTTCCAGTTTTTTGTTACCAAAAACAGAAGAAAATACATAGTTTGAAGATTGTGGTGTGGGAGCCTGCATTTGAGCAGGCTGACAAAGATTATTGCCATAGATCTCAGTTATCCACCCAAATTCTTTATCTTTTTGTCATTCTTTAATATATTGTGTAGTTATTTTCAAGTCTGTATGACAACTCCATTATCTGATCCCCTTTTAGTTTGCTAATAGTGCCAATGTCTTCTCTAGGGTTTTTTTCTCCACATTACCTTATGCCAACATATGCTTATTTTTTTGTATTTAATTTGTGACATTGCTTATTTTTAAAAAGTCTTGAAATAACTTGAGCTAAAAGCTATAGAGTTTTTCTTCAGAAGTGATATAAGATGTTCCATAAATTATCACTGTATACATAGGAATTTAGATCATTTGAATCTAGGTCTACATGACAGCTGTTTCTTTTTTTAAAATAAAAGTATCATTTTCTTTTCCATACCATTTTAGGCTATATGAATCTGAGGAACAATTTTTAACACAGGAATAACGTTTTTCTACACCCCATCACTGTTTGATTAACCATGTGTTATAAATGCAATTGTCATGATAAATGTAGCAACATGACTTTTTTGAAATGCATTAGTGCACTCAATTGCTCCACTCCTAGGAGAAAAGTTTAAACGTAATTTTAAGATGCCCCATTCTTAGAGGTGATATAAAACTGCAACTATGAAATAGCTTCCACCAAAAGTATCTCTTCAAATATTCCTTTAGAACACAGCACAAATTTGATGTAATCTGTTTGG
The DNA here is from genome assembly GCA_004026745.1 of Myrmecophaga tridactyla. NCBI lineage: Eukaryota > Metazoa > Chordata > Mammalia > Pilosa > Myrmecophagidae > Myrmecophaga > Myrmecophaga tridactyla. The sequence continues at coordinate 3,780 of PVIY010058645.1, read as the reverse complement.
TATAAGAATTCCATGAGGGGCTTCTTGCCAAGTATGTATTATGCAAACTATTTTTTTTCTTGATTAGTTCACCTTTCTCTGCTTCTACAAGGTCTTCTGGGCATGGATAAAGGTTAATTGATTTGTGTCAGACTTGAGTTAGATGAATCCATATTTTCTATACATTGGTTTCCTAGTGTCTGGATAGAAGACAGACACTGACTGAGAAATTCAGTAAAAGTTTCCCCACAAGGAAATTGTGTAGCTGTTCTACCTACTGAAAATGCCATAGCATAGGTAAAGTCCCCTCTGCAGGAATGTCAGAGAGCCAGTTATCCAACATAGAGAGAGGCTATAGCACTAACTGATTTGCCAGGAATTTGGCAAACCAGTCTGTTGTTAGTTATTCAGGTTTTGGATTAGCACTCCCTTCCATGCCATGAAAAATGTCCCAGCTTTTTTGCTGCCCAGCTTGCCCTGAAAAGACATTTGTTTAGTGGTAAGGCAGGCAAGAGCCAGGCACCATGAAACCCAGCTGGATGGCTGTCATGGCTTGTCAACCTCAAGTCTGAGAACTACCTTTCTCACATTCAAACACTGTCCAGCAGAACATTCCATGAGGACTGAAATATTCTCTATCTGTGCTGCACAATAAGATACCAGAGAGTCGCATGTGTCTGTTGAGCCCTTTAATATAGCTCTACCTAAGTATATTAATAGTGGAAATCTTTAGATGGAGAAAATTATGGTGATTTTCTTTTTATGTGAAATTAGAGTGTATTATTCACATATTTCATGGATATGTTGAAGGCAGGGAATGACTAGAACTAAGTTTCTTTCAGTGTAGTGAAAGACATGAATATAAGGAAAGCCAAACTGGCAATATGTTAATAGCTGAATAGGTAAGAGTTCAAATGAGTACAGGAATTCAAATGATAATTCCAAGATGTTAAACATATTTAAACATCTCAATGATAGCAAGCTTCAGTTTACAGGAAGAAAAGTAAATTTTATTTGGATGTTTTGAATTTCAGATGACTCAGCCATAACATGAAATAGAGTACTGATTATCACTCTGGAATGATAAGCCTAAAAAGATGATGAGACTTCAAATTCACAACTACTGTTTAAGAAGAAGAACACAATATAGAGTTGAATTTGTAAATTACTGGTTTGAAAATTATGCCACAATCATATGGGTTCCTGGGTATTCTGAAGATTAATAAGTGCTGATATTTATGCTCACCCACCATGTGTTAGACATTGATCCAAATTCCTAACTTTGTCTCCAAGGTAGGCTTACTATTTGTCCCTTTTTATATACATGAAGGGATTAATACACTTGTCCTAGGCCATAGAAATTGTAATAAATGATAGAACTGAGAGTTGATGGATAGATAGAACTTGGACTCTATCCTGCTTTTAAAGGCCCACTCTCCTAACTGTGCTGTATAATGTCATGTGTATCTGTAAAAGAAATACTCTATGTAGACAGAAAAAGGAAGCACTGTAGCAAATGGAGGGATTGACGTTGGAACATAAAAGGGAGACAAATAAGGATAGTTAGAATTTGATGTGAACTTAGTGTCACATGCACTTAATAGGAATAAAAACTCTTAAAATAGTAGGTGTTAAATTTAAAAGGCCACGCATTGAATTCACACATTTAGGCCTATTAATAAAATCCACAGAGAAAGAATTGTGTTTTATTTATAGGATTAACTAGGATTAGTTTAGCAGTTAAGGAAAATGAGATAGCATACTCAATGTTTGTATAAGTAGATGAAATTAAATGCAAAAGTAATCTGTAAAAATAGCATCGATGCGTTGCAAACACATTCAAGGACATATGTTGTGCTTCATCAAATAAAAACAAGATGTTTCCATAATGTAAATGTCAGAGAATCATATATTTAATCTATTAGTAAATAGAAATATTTTAATTGGCTCTATAAAAATTACTCTTATATGTGAAAAACAAAAACTAACAAAAAATTTAGATTTTTGCATGCAAAAATTTTTCTAAATGTTGTGGACCATAACATTCCTAAAATTACAAATTACTAACTTTTGTTTATAGTTTTATAACGATGAAAAAGTTACAAAATATTTGATGTTTCAAGCAGCTAGATAAGTTTTTAAATACATTTTAGTTTATAGGTGATTAAATACCTAAGTAGGTCTATGGGAGAAAATTGAGCTTTCCTCATTGATATTTTATATTTTAGGTATGTCATTTCTAAACTCTATTTCAAAACTCAGAGACTGGTTGTATTATTATCTATTGCTGCTCTAACAAATTACCACAAGTTTAGTGACCTTAAAAATATAAATTCATTGTCTTAGAGTTCTGTAGATCAGAATCCAAAATAGGTATTACAGGCTAAAATCAACATGAGGATACCAGCAGAGCTATGTCCAGCTCAGGGTCTTGTTGATCAGATTTTTGTTTGTGGGAGGAATTCCAGCAAGATGGCAATGAGTACTGAGGAAACATAAAAGATGAAAGAAGGATGACAAAGGGAGAGGGCAAAAAAGTAATTATAAACGAACTTCAAATATTTTCCTTTAACTTCTTCATTTTTAATATTGACATACCTATAATCATTTGATGAACCATTTTTGAACAAGTAAATTGATCTTGAACCAAAAAAGACCAGGAGTAATTATTAAATAAGAATTATTTTTCTTTATATTGTAATCATATAAATAAATAACATTGAAGGAATTTTTCATGATACCTTTTCAACTGTCAATTATACTTATGATTTGTGCACTTGTTTATTCATATGCTATATATTAATTAAAAGTTAAAACTGCATTTTTATTGAGCCTTATCAATAGATATCCTTATATAATAATTTTGGCATTGAACCCAGGCATTGATATTTTGAAATATGCCACTGTAGATTTTAAGGTGAAGCCAGGAATGAGAACCACACCATTCAGAGAATAAACTGTGCAAAACATTTATGGGTGAAAAGCTGGCATGGCTCAACAAATATATGAAATAAATGAATATACTATTTGATTCCTATTTTTTGTTATTTTGTGACTGTCTCAAAATTGCATGTAGTTTTCTATAGCATAAGAGATAAAATTGACAATTTTATCGGCTGCAATTGTGATGAGTTAATAGAGCTAAAGAGTGAGAAATCATTCCATGATAAAAATGCAAGCATTTTCCTATTTATTGTCCATCATTTGTCATCCATTACCTCCCTCCATCTTTCCTTTCCTTCCCTCCCTCCTTCCTTCCTTCCTTCTTTCTTCATTTTCTGCTTGTATATAAAGTGACTTAAAGTAAAATTATTTTTTCAGCCTTTCCCATTGATATTTGCTAGTTTTTGTTTAGTCATTCCATATACACACACATTTAATCTTAAAGAGAAGATATAAATATTCTATTCCTTTTTACTTGACCCTAATCTTTTACTATTATTGTAATCATCCTGTATGGATTTTATTTCTTCTACTTGTGACAAAGTTATTGCATTAGGAACAAACAATAATTAATAAAAATGTACCTGAAAACTGTTCCACGACATTTTATTCAGTTGACTACTAATTGAACTTTCTGCACATTCTCTGCAATCTAAAAATATTAAATTACTTTTATCATCAAGTAACCATGTGTAATTGGAAAATAAATAGTTGTAATAAATAATAGTTTTTTAAATAAGACTACAACTCAACTATTGTTTGGGATGTATATATTAAATCAGAGATTTGATTATTGAATTTTAAAATTAACATGCAGTGATGAAAAGTAAAACTTAGAATTTTAACTCTGAAAATTTT
>PVIY010058644.1:0-12390 GCA_004026745.1 Myrmecophaga tridactyla | reverse complement strand
AAAATGATTTTATTGCTTTGGATATGGTGTGAGCATTATGAAGCAACATAGGATATTGTTTCTACTACCATACCAATCTGAGGGTCAAGAATTCATAGAAAAATAGCTACGTGGTAGTCCAAGTGGAATAAAATACGTAATTGACATGCTAAACAACTTCTACAATATTTCTCGTAAGTTGAAGTTTTGAAAGAGCCCTGTAAAGGAGCTCACTTTTTACACTGTGTGTGCAGGAGCCAGGAGGTGCTAGGATTTAACACTGCCCAGTCAGGGGGTTGTGAAGCATTCCAGGTAACATGGAAGTAGAACTTCAAAATCATGGAACTGAGCCATGTCACACAACATGTTATAGACTGTGCTAGGAAATTGCAACAGGAATGTCAATACATACATTACTTGAAGTATAATGTACCAAGAAATGCCAGTGGTCAAATCCTGCAACGCAAGATAGGTATGGAACAAAGACAAGATGTTAGCATTCCACTGTGTCTCAAAAGCTAAAATCAGTATCAATGAAATATATCGAGGATGCAGTGCAATGAGAAAAAAATTTAAAAACAACCAAGAACGGTAAGAGGGAATGTAACGAGATAAAACTGCCCTTGGCCAATGCAGTTTAAATGTTCAGTTAGATAAAAATCAGCCTGAAACAAACAAAATGAACATTCCCCGAAGCCAAGCTCCTAATAAAGACATACAGCTGCCTCTTGTGCAACTTTTCTCCAAGAAAACAGAGGCTATTAGAAGGTACAAGAGAACTTAGATCTAAGACAATATTGATTGAATCAATTTCCTAGTGGAAAGTATAAAATCTAAAATACCACAACAAGCTGCCTGCTATCATAATAGATTTAGCTATTAAGAAGTGAAGGCAGGCTCTAGCGTTTTAATTTTTTACAGTATATAATAGAATATCATGCCTGATTTTAAAAAAAAACCAGAGCAAAGTAAAAATGTACACTATGGTAATTTTATTTGTTTCATATAAATAAAAGCATCCTATTAAAAAATGTCATGCAGAGAATGGATGTGCATGCTAGAACAATCACAATAAATGGAATAATCATAAAGAAAAACAATTCCCTATAATATTCTACCCAACATTATAAAGCTATATTCTTCCAAACAATCTTTCCTGTGTGTATGTGTGTGATGGATTCATATGTGTTTCTGTACAAAGAATCATCACATTTACAGTAGTGTCTGGCATTAGGTTTCAACAAGTGTGTTGTGTGTGTGTGTGCGTGTGTGTGTGTGTGAGGGAGAGAGAGAGAGAGAGAGAGAGAGGGAAATCACAGAATAGGATATACATTTCGTCTCATTTTTTGTGAGATAACTGGAATATCTTTCAAGTGTCAATAAATGTTAACAGTTTCTTGGTTATTCTTATGTTTTTAACATACTGTTGAATATAACAAGTGAAAATAGTGATATTTATATATTCCCACAGTTTTGTAGATGCAGAGGCTCTTCATGCGATGGAAGTGTACATATGATTCCACATCTTCACCTTACACTACATAGAAATCTTCCTCATTTTTAATATATGCATAATATCTTCATCTTTTTAGAAATTTATTAGAGAAGTGGATTTACTAAACAATCATGCATAAAATACAGGACTCATATATACCACTGCATTATGAACATTTTGCATTAGTATGAAATATCTGTCACAACTGATCATAGCACACCTTTGTGATTGTCCTATTAAACTGAAATCCATGGTTTAACTTAGGGTTCGCTGTTTGTGTAGTGCAGCTCCATGAACTTTTAAAAAAATGTATTCTCTTATATGCATAATATTTCATGTAATGGATCCATTTTACTATGTGTAAATAGTTCCCTACAGGGAAATTTAGAATGCCTCGAGTTTTGGTGTTTTTTTATTACCAAAAATGCTGCAATCAACACCTTTGTAATCTAGTTTTGCATACAAGTATAAATAAATCCATGGGAATTACCAAAAGCAAAATTGCTGGCTCAATGGCTATGTGCATCTCTATTTAGAAAGAGTCTTGCCTAACGTAGGCATTTTTAAAATGTCCTTTGCTTATTTTCCACCAGATGATTATTTTTTTCTTATTGATTTAAAAAAGACCATTGCCTATTAGAAAAATACAACATGTCATACGTGTCAGATATTTTTCTCCAACTTCTTCATTTAAACTATTTGTTTAATTCTATATTTTGTATGCCCATATTATTATGTATTCATATGTTCAAATCAGTTTCTTCTTGCTTCTGAGCTATTGTGAAGCTAGGAAAAGATTTCTTCACTATTGGATTATAAAAGGTAAAAATTCTCTGTTTCCTTTTCATAGTTCTATAGTTTTATTTTTTCAAAGCATAAGTTGAATCACATGAAATAGCCAATATTCAAGACTATAAAATTCTAGTCTATAAAATGTTAATTTTATATGGTTCAAACTAATCTATTTAAATTTTGCTCCATTAGAGCATGTGTGTGTGTACGTTGAAGAAATGAGAATATAAGTCAGCTGTTTCTTTCTCCATCCCCAAGATTATTCAGTCTTCTCCAGCTGATTTACTGAATATCATCTCTTATGTACTTGGGTCTATTGTGAACTATATGTTCTTCCACAAAGGTATATCTATCTCACATACCATGGTTGTCAAATATATTCCAATATCTAATAGATTCAGTTTTGTGGATCTTTCCTGAATAACAGATGAAGGGTTTTTTCTGTTCCAGATGAATGTAATCATTCATTCAACTTGAGGAAATCTGATGTCCTTAAAGAGAATTTTTTCTTCAAGAATAGGATGTGCCTTCCAATTTAGTCAATCCCTCTTTTAAATATTTCTCAAAAGGGTGTTTAAAATTGCTTTATATACTTCCACATTTGAAATTTGTCACTTTAAAACTCCGTTTTTTAACAATTTCCCAATTGATTCTTTTCCACTCATACGTATATATGTAATAAGTTCGCCAATACTGATTTTTTTAAGTCAGAATTAAACACAAATTCCATGTAAATTTTTTTGCATTTGGACTACAATATGGTTATTCCCCTTTGTGTTATTACTATTATAAATCATATTAATAAAATTCATAACATTAAATTATGCCTACATCCCTAGAAAAAACTCCATGTGATGGTATGTTATTATTTTAATAAAATGCTAAATTATATTAGTTGACTTCTGCCTTGATTTTATAGAAACTCTGTCCATACAACTGTTTTAAATTAGTGCTAAAATTATTTTTGACATTAGCATTATTTCGAATTTTAAAAAGTTATTTAATTCTTTACATTACATTTAAATGAAATTTAAATTGACATAACTTTGGAATTATAGACTCCCAGAAATTTGGAAAAACTCACCTATGAAAACCTCAGGGCCTGGCATAATTTCTCAGTGAAGGATTCTCAGAATCTTCCAAGGTGTTCTTTCTCTTTCTTGAGTTATTTTTTATAACTTGAATAGTGTTAAAATATTATCCATTTTACCCAAGTTTTCAAAGAATATATTTACCTATGTATTTTTAAATTTCTTTTTATCTCTAGATTTTCTCATTAGTTGTGTGTAGGAAAATAATGGTCCCCCAAAGATGACCACATCCTAATCCCTGGAATCTGCAAACATGTGATATTACATGGCAAAGGGGAATTACATTTGCAGATGGAATTAAGGCTGCAAATGAGCTGAATTTAAGACAGGGAGATATTTCTAGATTATCCAAGAGAATCCAGTGTGATTACATGAGTCCTCAAAAGTGGGAGAGAGACGGCCTCTTGAGGTTGTAAAAGGCAAGGAAATAGAGTCTCTCCTAGAGCTTCTAGAAAGGAACTTTTGACCTACACAACTATACAATATATATATATATATTGTTTTAAATCCCCTACGTTTGTGATCATTTGTTATGGGAATAGGGGAAAACTAATACAAGGAGTATTTGGATTTTAGTTTTTCCTTCATGATTGGATCATCTGATGTTTTTTTTTAAACTTTGTTCAAAGAACCATCCTTTATATATGAGTTTTATTGTTCTTATGCTTTCTAAGTCAATTCATTTTGTCTGAATTATTTATGGTTATTTGAGTAGTATTTTTTAAAATTTTTGAGTTGACTTCAATTTATATTCATTCTTTTTTTTTCAGTTACATAAAAGTTCAAGGATTTGGATATTTCACTGAGTTTAGCTTTAAATATATCTCAAAGTTTCTCTATGTGTTACTAATTCTCTTTCCCAGATTTCCATAATCATAACTGACAAATGTAAAATCCAGGAAGCATGTACTAATTTGGGGACTAGAATGAGTCTCCTTTGTGTGGCAGACATTTTGAGGAGTCTGGAAACCTGAGTAGAGAGGAATGTGATCGCACTAAAAAAAGCAGAGACAGGATCCTCCATCCATAAGTTCACATCTACCTTTATCTTTAGCAGAGAGTTGCTTCTTTTACAGTTTGAATATTATTTTTCTGGTATTTCATCTGCTTTCTTCTTAACACAGATTTTGCTTCTGTTCTGTCATGTTAGCAGATCTCTCTGGGTGAGTGGACTAGGTCAGAGAGAATAAAAATATCTCCGTATGTCCTTCCTTACCTAGTTCCTCATCTGATGTTCTCCCATTTCTCCATGTCTCCAGCGGCCTGCCATGACCCCTGTTGTGGAATCATTGGAAAGGGCTGCTTCAGGACTGCTATGCTTGCTTTCAGAGGAGTCCATTGTCTGCTTCAGCCTTTAAGCAGTATACATTGTATCCATGCCCTTCATTTAAGCCGATACAAATGCTATTGCATTTGGCAGATACTGACTGAGGTTGGATTATGGGTGTTTCCAAGTCACTAAAACTGAAAGTTTCCCTTTACTTCCAGTCCTTTTTGCTGTTTTTGGTAAGCTGCATAGACTTAGATTTTTATAAATAAAATTTTCCTTCCCTGTCTTCTTTTACCAGAAGTTCCATACCATTACTCTAGAGGCTATTCATTGTTCCATTGAATGGCTGTCCTTAATACATCTAACAAATATCCTATTTTCAGGTACTTAGGGTGCCCAAATGTTCACTATTATAAACCTCACTGGAAAGATGGGGAGTTTAAAAAGACCAAGGACATTGAAAATCCAATTTGGGCGGCTGCCGTGGCTCAGCAGGCAGAGCTCCGACCTGCCGTGCTGGAGGTCTGGAGTTCGATCCCTGGTGCCTCCTGCTCATATGCAAATTAAAAAAAAAAAAGAAAATCCAATTCAATTACACAAAATGAAGACTATTGGAAAACTAGAAGATTCCTGTAGCATAACAGAAAAAAAAAAACCTAATTATTGCTACTTTTGTGGGTGGAGCTTCTCAGACAAGAGCATAAAGGGAACTTCATCTGTTTGGCAAGTATGTCTTGTTTAATATCCTGTTCTCTTTTTCCTTTCCCACATCCTCTCTCAGAGGATCTATTGTGGCAATATTGCTGTGAAGATTAGAACAGCTTTCCCCCTGATGTGAAGGTGCTAAGCTGGGACTTAGTAACAGACAGTCTGCTATGTTCCTTTTCCTTTAGTTCTCACTTATCTGAAAATCCAGAATTGCCATTAATAATCAGTAATCGGGCAGGGAGGGGGTGTCTAGGTAGTGAGCTCATTTTCTGAAACAAATGCCTGTTCTAGATTCTAGGCCTTTCAGGCCACATGGGAGTCAACTGGTATCAATTATGATCGGGGAAAGTGCAGTACCTTTAGTCAAAAGTGGGTGGTCACCTGAGCAAAAGAGATCAGGCCAGCCCCTACCTTGGATTTGTATATGTTGTTTTGTTTGAGGCTAGTGGTAGCAACATCCTATTGCTAACCTCATAAACGTAAATGCCACAAAATTTTCAAGTTCCTTTTTGCCTTCATCTGGGGAAACTATAGATTTAAACAGTATACTTGGCATTCAAAACTCTTCAGCAGTTTGCCATCCAAATGCTTCATCAGACACAGATGTCTCAAATCAGATTGAGGGCAAAGACATGCAATTACAATGACAACTCCTGACACTTAAAAATCTGCCACGTTTAGGATCTGGGCTCAGCAGTAAGAAAAAAGAAGTGTTTTTTTTGCTCTGTTTTTTTTAACATGGGCAGGCACCGGGAATTGAATCCAGGTCTTGGGCATGGCAGGCAAGGACTCTGCCACTGAGCCACCGTGGCCCCCCCAGGATGAAGAAGTTTATTTTATGACCTATGCCTTCAAGTGCCTAACACTGCACTGGGTCAAATAGAATATTTACATATAGATGACAACTTTTACGTGTGAAATATGCAATAATTTCAGCCATTGGTGATAATGTATCACTCAAAAAAAGGCAGGAATTCTCATCAAGTCCTTTTGTCTGGATTCTTTTCTGAGTGAATACAAATTGGATAGCCAATGAGAGGCTTGACCAGGGAGGGGCTGCCTGCGTTCCAGGATAAGCAAGGTCAAGATTAGAATTAGACAAGGAGAAGGAATCCTCTCGGAGGGCCAAGGTGCCCCTGCATTATGGATGGCTATGACTGGGGAAGGGAGGAGGGGGTCTCTACCTGACCTACCAGCTGAGCTCTTTCAAAACCCACATGCTGGTGGCCTGCCGTGGCAGTACTGATAGATGTTAGAATGGAGAGGGGCAGATGCACATGTTTTCAAGATGCTCCTTGGGTAATTAATTTCCTTTTCTCCTCTGTCTGTATCCGCATGGGTCTGGCTGGGCCCACTGCCCTGAGAAGATCCATCAAGCTGGCTGGGGCCTTCTGAGGTAGCCAGGCCACCCCTCTACAGCCATATACTCAGGAGAGCGTTACTCAGCTACACACCTACAGAAGCAAAACTAGGAAAGCCCAGGTATTTAAATATGTGTATTCCAATCTTTCCTTTTAATATAGGATCCTGGGTATTTGTGAGCCATCTCACAGGATTATTGAAAAATGATACAGTAAGAAATATTCTATTAATAGTTCTGGTGATCTGGAAAAGGCTACTAATAATCCCAGAAAACCATTTTCTACCAGGAAATTCAATATAAATCCAGTATACTTTAAAGTCTTATCTTTTACAGTGGCTTTAAATAAAAACTCATTAATGTGAAAATTCTTCATCCTCTTACTAGAAATCAATCCCAAAAATGAGTTTGAGTAATAAATGGATTTAAACAGAGGGAAATGCAGGGCATATATCACATTTGAAAGGAAGGAAATAGAACTGAACAGGGACATTTTTGCCTGAGAAGTCTGCAGTCAACATTTCAGCCATCGATTCAAATCGCCATTAACATGTGGCAGTTTTAGTTTTGAGGCAGGACAGAATCACAGGCACATGTCCCTCATTACAGACGCGTGTCTCTCACCCTGAAGGACAGCAAAGGTCCGGCATGCCAGTCTGATGAGACTCTCTTAATCAAACACAAAGTTTCTCACTTGAAACATACACTTAAAATGAAGTAAAGGATTTAGCAAATCTCAATGAAATCAATGATTTCTTTCTCAGACACATTCTTTCACGTTTGTAATTTGTAATTTTATTAATTTGTTTTTGGAGGCTCGAACCTATAGTCTGAAAACATACTTTACTTGACGAGGTATCAAAACCAATTTGTCCCTAAAAAATCTCTTTATATTAAAACCCATCTTCTCAATATCTCTGAAAACTGTGAACAAAGATAACACAAGATTTCATATTATGACAAAATTTTTAAAATGATAAATTTATGGGGTGCAATCCATTTTTTTCTGGTAATCTTAATGGCTTTTGTACAGTTTCATAAAGGTAAAAGCAACTAATTAGTCTTATAATAGTCACAAGCGTAATTTATCTTAACCCGAAGAACCATGAACCTCCTATATGTTCTAAAAGTTTCTTTCTTCATACTCAAAAAACATAAGAAAAAATCCTCTTTGGCTCCCTTTTTGCCTGGTGCAGAATAAGAGTCATAACCACTGTCTATATGTCATAACCAGGCCTGGTGTCCTGACTCGTCCGTCACTGCTCTCTGATATGCATCCTTGTCCTAGCTATGCTGAATTATCAGATGTTCCCTGACATGCCGTAACCTTCCCACCTCTACCCCATTGCTCAGGATGTTCTCTAGAGATGGACCATGACCTCCTGTGAGCTACCCGACTCACTCATCCTGTGAAACTCGTCTCACACTCTAACTTATTCATGAAGGACATCAAGTCCCTCCACTTGGTAATGCCCACCCCACCTCCACACACAGGACTAGAGGCCAGAGAAGTTACTGGTGCCTCTCTCAGGGTCACCCATCATATTTCGCCTTGTATAATTATTTGTTTATCTGTGTATCCTTTCTATGGAAGCATTAACCTCTTAAGGGCATGGACTGAGTTTTCCCACCATAACATCTCCTACAGAGCTCCTGAATAGTTCCGGCATGAAGAAGGTATTCAACTGAAGGGTGTGATATAATGAAAAGTATAATATAGTGAAACATATAACATCTGAAGAGTATAACATAATGAAGAGGATGCTGTAATGAAGAGTGTAACATAATGAAATATGTTGAGAAACAACACATCTTCAGGGCCACTGGGAGAGGGGAACCCTCGAGGAGGGGCTCACAGGGTTATGATCTGAGCACCTTGATAGGTGGCAGGTGAAGTCTAAGGGAGAATCCAAGAATCACTGTGGCTCTAATGTCAGTACTGCCATTCGCAAACCATGTGACCTTGGATGATTTATTTAACTTTTTTTGGTGCTTTATTTTCTCACTTATTAAACAGGGATAGAAACACCTGCTGACAGCGTTGTGAAAATTACCTGAGTTCACTAAGTTGGAGCAACTAGACATGTTCTTGCCATGCTCATTACATGGCACTCAACACAACAGCTCTCATCTTGCGGAGGTCAGGAGAAGACACACTGCCTGCTCTGCAGAGTTGGAGTTTCCACTGAAAAAAATCCACCCATTTGCAAATTGATTTATTTTTTGCCCAATATTTTAGATCAGAAAAATATTACAATCTTTTTTCATTTTATTTAATCCCTATATATTTGGATTCCAGGAAGGGTAAGTGGCTGAATAGAAAGAACTGGTGTGGGGGACTATAAAGTAGAGGGGAGGGCTGAAGTTCCACGAAGGAAATCTGCTGCTTATGCCATTTCAAGTGGGACACATACCACTGGAAAGGAACAGAATCAGACTGGTGAAGGGATTGGAAACCACATCATGCAAAGAGAGAATGGGGAGACATGGGAGGGCTTGTTTGCAACGGAAAAGTGCTGAGCAGGCCAGGCTCACATAACATGGAAGAGGAGCCTGATAAGGTTGGACAGAACCAGTGCTCATGAATGAGTTATGAGGAGACAGATTTCTATTTGGTCCACCTGGAGGACTTTTTCTTTGACAGTTTGGTTTGGGCAAAGATGGCATGGAGTGCCTCGCTGGTTTCAATGTGGGTCTGAGAAGGGGGAGTTCCGACTCTACTACTTTTTAGAGTTATTCTAAACTTGATATCCAAGAAATCTGTGAACTCTTCCAGAAACCTCTCTGTACTTGGTTCTGTACAAGACTCAGTTTACAGCAAAGTATATTATTCATTTCATAGTAAATTTATTGTAAAGGACCGAGGAACAGTTCGTCAAAACAAATCTCTTTTAATGTCATTTCTCCCTTCGTCTACCATTAATTTCTCTACTCTCTTGTACAAAAAAAATGCTTCCAAAGAATTTCTAATATTCTAACGTATGCTTTCTTATGTCTCTGAGTCTCTTGAATCTGCTCCAATTATGCTGTCATCCTCACTTGTCAATGTCACATCTCCACTTTGGCAAATCTCCAGGTTAGTTCTCCATTCTCACAACACAGTAGCTCTCAGCACCAGGCATGTAGTGACTACCTCATATTATAAGATGTTACTTGGATTCCAGTTTATCTCCTACTCTAGGTTTTATGTTTTGCTTTTTTTCACCATCCTTTTCACTCTCCATTGTTATTTCCTCCTCCTTTTCCTGAACCATAGACACTGGGGAGGACCAAGTGGATAAAAATGACTTCCTTTTCTACTGACCTTTTTTCTTTGGGAGATTCCATTAGATAATTGTCATCTACATGTTCCTGAATCACAAGTGCAAATCCCCACTTTAAACTCTCCTCCGAGCTCCACCTATTCAATATAACTGCCTTCTCAACATCTCCACTAGGAGGTCCAATAATATCTCAAAGTGAACATTTCTAAACCACAATACTTGATTCCCTCCAAATACCAAATTTTAACCTTTGCCCTCCCAGCCCCACAAGCAGCATCCTTCTCATTCAGGTCTGATTGAATGTCAACTCTTAAACACGCTTTTGTTGACACCCTATCTCAAGTAGCATTGTATAAGTATATTAAAGAGTTGGTGAACTAATAAATGAGCAATCTCTGATTTTTTTTTACCATAATATTTAAAATTGCTTTCACTAGCTACTCCAACCTGCTTGGCCAGACCTACATTTTCTTTACTAAATTTAGAAACATTGAAACGGAACTCTTTTAACATGGCTTTTGTGGGACAACATAGTTGACGCTATATCTGCCCCTAATGGGGGCTTTGAGAACTTTATAAAAGGAACGTGAATGCCCAAGGGCCATGAGAGTTGAGGTACTACCGCTAACTCTACAGGCTTCCTCACCCTTGTGCTTCTCTCTGAAAGGGATGTACCTGGTCCAAAGAATAGTCTTTTAAGACAATGATGGCCCTTCTGATTTGAGTTCCTTGGCTGGAAATGCCTTAGAGAAGAACTAATTGTTGGTATACATGTAAAGGCCTATTTTGCAGGATAAGATTTTTTTCATTAAAAAATTATTTTTATTATAATTTTAATATAATTTCCCTTCTACTGTTCTCAGTCCTTTAAGCCTTCCCTTACATATGGTGACTCGAAGAGCTAACTGTTAAGTTATACTCAAGATTAAGTGCTAGATATAAGCAGAGTGAAAGGAAAAGACACAGAAACATGAGCTTTACAGGATTGCTTCAATTATATCATAAATAACGTAAAAAGAGAGCTCCCTTCCTACAGCCTTCCCTTCCTATTGAATATAACAGCCTTAAGTAAATTTGGTCTAGGGACTCTCAACCATACTGAAGCTCTTGGTTTACTCCAAGCAAAAACTGCTCATCCTTCATTCCAGGAACTTAAGTACTTTCATGTGTTTGGGGAAAATGTGGGCATCAGATTGGCAAATAGCATAAAATTCAATGAAACCACTCACATTACCCTCCTCTTTAATCACAGATATTTCTTTAAAGACATGGAAGATTTTGTTGAATTAAATGTGAAATGATGGGTGTCATTTACAAGCACTGCCCTGGGAGATTCCTGATATTTTTGTAAACCAACATTTTGAGTTTTCAAGAACATGATTTCTTCCACTAAGAGTATGTGAGCAAATCCTTTCTTAGATGTTAAATAAATTAGATATGCATCCTACAACAGCTAGAACTTCCTCTATGCCTCGAACTTTCCACCTTATGTAAGTAATATAGCTTACCAAGTACAAGATAAAGATCTGTTGAATTAGAGTTAATTCAATGGTCTAGGTATCTGTTTTGCTTGGAAGAAAGGATCATAAACTCCAGAGAATTTATTGACTATTATTGAATTGTAGAGTGCATGCTAATGAGAAATATATACTTAAGGGATTATTTATTTTATTACAACTTCTAGGAATATTCACAAGGGAAAATGTAAAAATATATGCTTAAATATGTAGTATAAGTTACAGTATAATAGAAACATGTCCTCTTCTAGGAAAACTCCTTCTCTTTTCCTATGGCGCCATGGTGATTATATATATATATATCGCTTTTTCTTTTCTGAGATAGGGAATCACTGAATTGATGAATGGTAACAAATGCACTTCCTTTTCATTACATTTAAAAGCAAGGTAAGGAAGGTTTTACCAGAGTCATAATAAGGAAATCATACAGTATCTGTCCTTTTGTGTCTGATTTATTTCACTCGGCATTATATCCTCAAGGTTCATCCATTAGAAGGAAAAATCTGAGATGAGGGTATGGTAGCCCATGACAAACTCTGGGACCTGTTCTGTGGCTGCTTGTTGAAGTGTGATTTGAAAACTGCTTTTCTCTGTATAAATATGTTGTATTTTACAATAAAAAAAGGTATAAAAAATCCTGTAGGCAGCTATAGTAATATTATATAAAATAAATTCCTGAAATAAAAAAATTGAAAATGTTTAGTAACATAGATTACTACTATAGCAAACTTGTTATTTGTAATAACTTCATACTTGATATTTCTAGAATACACAGTTTTGATAGTTAATCAAATGGTATCTAAGATAGTGTCTAATATTGAGAATTTAAGTAACTCTGATACTTCTGTCTGTAGATTTTTTCCTTCCTTGTTTTAATTTTAAACTGGTTTATGAAGCATATTGTACAAACAGGCT
>PVIY010058643.1:0-12385 GCA_004026745.1 Myrmecophaga tridactyla | reverse complement strand
CTAGAATGAGCTGAGACTCAGCATTAAGGGATTGAGAAAACCTTCTCGACAAAAAGGGGGAAGAGTGAAATGAGACAAAATAAAGTGCCAATGGCTGAGAGATTCCAAACAGAGTTGAGAGGTTATCCTGGAGGTTATTCTTATGCACTAAATAGATAACACCTTGTTAGTCAAGATGTAATGGAGAGGCTGGAGGGAACTGCCTGAAAATGTAGAGCTGTGTTCCAGTAGCCATATCTCTTGCAGATGATTGTATAATGATACAGCTTTCACAATGTGATGTGTGATTGTGAAAACCTTGTATCTGATGCTCCTTTTATCTACCTTATTAAGAGATGAGTAAAACATATGGAATAAAAATAAATAATAGGGGGAACAAATGTTAAAATAAATGTAGATTGAAATGCTAGTGGTCAATGAAAGGGGGGGTAAGGGGTATGGTATGTATGATTTTTGTTCTGTTGCCTTTTTATTTCTTTTTCTGAATTGATGCAAATGTTCTAAGAAATGATCATGGTGATGAATATACAACTATGTGATGATATTGTGAATTATTGATTATATATATAGAACAGAAAAGAAACCTGTAGCTTTTCTGGGACATATGACAGTTTCAAACTAGCATATACCTCCTCCTTCTCTGAATCTTCTCTCAACCTATAAGGATTGTTGGGCAATGTCTGTTCTGACTTTTTCATGTTGAGAAGGGGTATCCACACTAAAGGATAAGAGGGTGTAATTAATTAATAATCCTGGAGAGGCTGGTCCCTCTGAGTTTCAGGATTTATTTGACTTAAGAAACCTCAGGGAATTATATGTTCCAGGAATGCAAACCTAGTGTCTCAGTTTGAGCCCTAGGTGGTGTAATTATTTTAGTATGTTGTTGGATTTATTCTGCTCATCTTTTGTTGAGGATGTTGCATCTATATTCATAAGTGATCTTGTATAATTTTATTTTCTTGTGATATCTTTATCTGGCTTTGGCATCAGGGTAATTCTGGAGTCATACAATGACTTAGGAAGTATTTCCTCCTCTTCATTTTTTTGGAATATTTTGAGAAGGATTTGTCTTTGAATGTGTGCTGGTTTGAAAGGATGTATGCCCCCCCCCGAAAAGCCATGTTTTAATCAAAATCCCATTTCATAAAGGTAGAATAATCCCTATTCAATACTGTATGTTTGAAACTGTAATCAGATCATCTCCTTGGATAATGTGATTTAGTCAAGAGTGGTTGTTAAAATGGATTAGGTGACGACATGTCTCCACCCATTTGGGTGGGTCTTGATTAGTTTCTGAAGTCCTACAAAAGAGGAAACATTTTGGAGAATGAAGGAGATTCAGAGAGAGCAGAGAGTGCTGCAGCACCACGAAGCAGAGAGTCCACCAGCCAGTGACCTTTGGAGATGAAGAAGGAAAACACCTCCCTGGGAGCTTCACGAAACTGGAAGCCAGGAGAGAAAGCTAGCAGATGATGCCATGTTTGCCTTGTGCCTTCTCACTTGAGAGAGAAACCCTGAACTTCATCGGCCTTCTTGAATCAAGGTATCTTTCTCTGGATGGATGCCTTAGATTGGACATTTCTATAGACTTATTTTAATTGGGACATTTTCTCAGCCTTAGAACTGTATACTAGCAACTTATTATATTCCCCTTTTTAAAAGCCATTCCATTTCTGGTATATTGCATTCCGGCAGCTAGCAAATGAGAACAGAATGTTTGCTAGATTCCACTAGTAAAGCCATCTGGTCCTGGGTTTTTCTTTATTAGGAAGGTTTTGAATACCGATTCAATCTCTTTACTTGTTATTGGTCTGGAGATCTTCTACTTCTTCTTCAGTCAGTGCGGGTAGTTTGTGTGTTTTAGTACCTTGTCCATTTCATCTAAATTATCTAATTCATTGCAGTATGATTGTTCATAGTATTCTTTTTTTTTAGTCCTTTCTGTTTCTGTAAGGTTGGTAGTAATGTCCCCACTTTCATTTCTGATTTTAATTATTTGTATCTTCTCTTTCTATTTTTTTTTGTCAGTCTGGCTGAAATTTTGTCAATTTTATCAATCTTTTCAAAGAACCAATTTTTGTTTCATTGATATTACTGTGTTTTTATTCTCTAATTCATCTATCTGTACTCTGATTTATTTTTTCCTTCCTTATGCTAGCTCTGGGTCTAGTTTGCCTCTCTTTTTATCTTTCCTAAAGGTATGAAGTTAGGGATTGATTTGAGATATTTCTACTCTCTTAATGTAGGCATTTACACTATACATTTCCCTCTGAGTATTGCCTTTGCTGCACACTCTAAGTTTTGGTATGCTGCATTTTCATTCATCACCAGGTATTTTCTAATTTCTCTTGTAATTTCTTCTTTGATCCATTGGTTGTTTAAGAGTATGTTATCTAATTTATACATATCTGTGATTTTCCTAGTTCTCTAGCTTTTATTGATTTCTAGATTCATTTCATTGTGGTCAAAGAAGATACACTGTATGATTTCAATATTTTAAAATGTATTGAGATTTGCTTTGTGACCTATAATGTATGGCCTATCCTAGAGAAGACTCAAGTGCATTAGAGAAGAATGAATATGCTGCTGTATACATATATCTGTTAGGTCTAGTTGGTTTATACTGTTGTACAAGACTTCCATTTCTCTTTTGACCTTCTTTCTAGAAGAATTATCCATTACTGAAAATAACTTATTGATGTCTCCAACTATCATTGTACATCTGTCTATTTCTCTCTTTAATCACCTTAATGTTTGCTTCAAGCATTTTGGAGCTCTGTTGTTAGATTCATATGTTTACAATTGTTATATCTTTTTTATGAACTATGTATTTTTCTTCTTTGTCTCCTGACACATTTTTTCACTTAAAATATTTTATCTGATATCAGCTGTCTCTTGGTTACTATTTTCATGGATTCCACCCCCCCCAATCTTTCACTCTCAACTGATTGTGTTTGGTTTTAGGTTGAGTGTCTTGTGAACAGCCTTTTTTTGGGTCATGATTTTTTTTATTCATTCTGCCATTCTCTGCCTTTTGATTGGGGAGTTAGATCCATTAATTTTTTTTTTTTACATGGGCAGGCATTGCAATCAAACCCAGGTCTCCGGCATGGCAGGCGATTATTCTGCCCCTGAGCTACCATTGCACTGCCCAAATCCATTAAAATTTAATTACTGAAAATGCAGAACTTATTTCTGCCACTTTCACTACTTTTTGTTTGTTTTATGCCTTTTTTTTGTGCCTGGTTTCCTCCATTACTGCCTACTTTTGTGTTTAGTTCATCTTTGATGGTGAGCCATCTTGGATCCCTCCTCATATCCTTTGTGTTTGCTTTTTAGATTTCTTTGTGGTTACCATGGGATTACGTTTAACATTTTAAATCTATGATAATCTAGTTTGAATTGAAGCCAACTTAACTTCAATAGTATACACAAAACATGCTCCTCCACCTCTCCCTACATCCTTCTCTTTATGTTGTTCTCATCACAAATTGCACCTTCAAACACTGCAATCCAAGGAATATAAAATTATTTCTATGCATTTGTATTTCAAGTCATTTAAGAAATAAAAAGTGGGATTAAAATTTAAAAGTTCAATAATTTCAGCATTTATATTTACTCATGTAGTTACCTTTACCAGAGTCTTTATTTCTTTATAAGGTTTTGAGTTGCTGTCTAGTGTTTTTTTCTTTCAACCTGAAGTACTCCCTTTAGCATTAGTGTAGGGCAGGTCTAGTGGTAATGAACTCCCTCAGCTTTTGTTAATCTGGGAATATTTTAATTGCTTCTTCTTTTTTTTTTTTGCATGGGCAGGCACTGGGAATTGAACCTGGGTCTCTAGCTTGACAAGTGAGAATTCTGCATGCTGAGCCACTGTTGCACTGCCCCTCCTTCAGTTTTGAAGGGCAGTTTTGCTGGATATATATATTTGTTGGCTGAGCTGACAGGCTTTTTTTTTTATCAGCACTTTAATATGTTATCTCAATACCTTCTGACTTCAATGATTTATGATCAGCTTAATGTTACTGAGGACTCCTTGTTTGTGATGAGTTACTTATCTCTTGTGGCTTTCAAGATTCTCTCTATGTCACTGGCATTCAGCAGTTTGATTATAATGTATCTTGATGTGGATCTCTTTAAGTGTATCCTGTTTTTAGTATGTTGGGCTGTTTGGGTGTGTATCTTTATGTATTTCATCAAATTTGGAAATTGTTTAGCTATTTATGTCTTCTTTTTTAATGGTTTTTAATTGTGAAATATATACAAAAAAGCAATAAATTTCAATGTACATTTTAACAAGTAGTTATGGAACCGATTTCACAGTTTGGTATGGGTTACAGTTTCACAATTTCAGGTTCTATGTATAATTCCACCATCACCTTCGATATGTTATATCCTATCTTCTCTGTTATCCTCCTTCTCTTTAAATAACATATATACCTAAAAGCAATACATTTCAAAGTACATCACAACAAATAGTTCTAGAACAGATTTCAGAGTTCGTATGAGTAAAAATTCCACAGTATTAAGGTTTTATTTCTAGCTGCTCAAAGGTACTAGAGGCTAAAAGAAATATCAGTAAAATTATCCAGCATTCATCTGTTAAGTCCCACTTTCTCTGTATAACTCCAGCATCACCTCTGATCTTTCTCACACTGTAGGGGTATTTGGGCTATGCCCATTCGAATTTTTTTTATTAACTTTTTTTTTATTGTATAATATATATACAAAGCAAAGAAATATAAAAGCAATAGTTTTCAAGCACTCTTTAAAGAGTGGTTACAGGATAAATCACACAGTTTGTCATGGGCTACCATATAATCCTTTCATATTTTTCATTCTAGCTGCTCCACAATATAGAAGGCTAGAGGGCTTAAATACTTTTTTATCATGACAATTGACTTGTTTTTCCTTCTTTTTTTTGTGAACAATAACATATATTCAAATAAGTTATAAATTTCAAAGCACAGCACCACAATTAGTTGTAGAACATATTTCAGATTTTGACATGGGTTACAATTTCACAATTTTAGTTTTTTATTGCTAGCTGCTGGAGACTAAAAGAGATATCAATTTAATGATTCAGCATTCATATTCATTTGTTAAGTTCTATCTTCTACGTATAATTCCACCATCACCTTTGATTTTTCCATACCTCTCTTTAGAGGTGTTTGGGCTATGGCAATTCTAAATTTTTGATATTGGAAAGGTTTGTCACTATAGGGGGTAGGGAGGTGGAACTATCTGATGTTCTAGAGAGACTGGGCTGGGTTTCAGTTCTTATTTGGACCAGGGACCCATCTGGAGGTTGTAGGTTTCTGGCAAGTTACTCTAGTGCCTGGAACCCTTGTGAAATCTTATATATTGCCCTAGGTGTTGTTTAAGATTGGCTAGAATGGTCCTGGTTGGGATTGGCAGGTTATGATAGGTAGCAAGGTCTACCTGAAGCTTGAGTAAGGGCAATCTCTAGAGTAGCCTCTTGACTCTATTTGAACTCTGTCTGCCACTGATACTTTATCAGTTACACTTCTATTCCCCCATTTGCTCAGGATGGAATTCTTGATCCCACGGTGCCAGATCTGGATTCATCCTTGGGAGTCACCTCCCATGTCACCAGGGAGACTTTCACCCCTGGATGTCATGTCCCATGTAGAGGGCAGGGCAATGATTTCACTTGCAGAGTTGGGCTTACAGAGACTGAGGCCACATCTGAGCAACAACAGAGGTCCTCCAGAAGTAACTCTTAGGCATGCCTATAGGTAGTCTTAGCTTCTCCACTACCTACATAAGCTTCACATGAGTAAGCCTCATGATCGAGGTCATGGCCTATTGATTTGGGTATCCCTAATGTTTGACACAGTACCAGGGGATTCCCTGATGGTAAGGTTTAATAATTCCATAGTCTTTCTCCACTCCCTCAGGGGACTCTGCCAATCCTTTTTTTTTTTTTTTTTTTGCCA
The DNA here is from genome assembly GCA_004026745.1 of Myrmecophaga tridactyla. NCBI lineage: Eukaryota > Metazoa > Chordata > Mammalia > Pilosa > Myrmecophagidae > Myrmecophaga > Myrmecophaga tridactyla. Next base: position 6,425 of record PVIY010058643.1, on the reverse strand, counting down.
ATACTTTTTAATTATCTGCTTAATATACTCTAGTATGTTTCCAGGCCTTACAATAATCTGTATAGGATTAAAAGACCTCTTTCTTATTCTCTGCTTCCTGTGATTCAGTTGATCAAATGAGCTATACAGATAGGTTGAATTAGATTATGCACTACAGAAAATTTCAGTTCCAGATCAAATAAACCTTTCTTCCACTGGTCTCTAAGAGTATGTGTGGTTCTAAAATATAGACACTCTTCCTTACCCCTATGTTCTGAATTACTTTAACACCAACCTGTTCAGCTTTGTTCTTATCTCTAAATATCAGGTTACATATATATAGATAGATATAGATATATAAAACAGCCTCTCAAAATCCAGAAATAATAATCACCACTCTGGACTTAATGTGTCCACTCTAAAAGCTTACAATCTAGGCCCTTGTTTTCTTATAAGCATTTTCTAAAGGTGACCATACCATTGTTGTTTTTTTTGTTTCTGGCTTATTTTGTCTCACCAAATGTCCCACATGTTCATTCACATTGTTGCATGCCTCATGGCATTGTTCCTTTTTGTAGAAGCCTTCCTTGTCTATTATGATGTCTTTACACTTAAAGTCTATTTTGTCCGATATTAGTATAGCTACTCCTGTTTTATTTTGGTTACAACTTCCGTGGAAGATCTTTTTCCAACCTTTTACTTTCAATCTATTTGTATCCTTGTGTCTAAGATGAGTCTCTTGTAAGCAGCATATAGCTGGGTTATGTTTCTTAATCCATTCTGCCAATCTGTACCTTTTAATTGGTAGGTTTAGTCCATTTACATTCAAAATTATTACTGAAAAGGCATTTCTAGATTCCACTATCTTATTTTTAAAATTTATTTGTCAGATCTATATATTCTTTTCCCTCTTTCTCTTTGTATTATTTAAATTACCCCTAGTGTTTGTCTTCAATTCTGTGCCCTCCTCCAGACCTCCCTCTCCTGTCTTTTTTTTTCAGCTGGCAGAATTCCTTTTAGTATTTCTTGTAGGGCTGGTCTCTTCTTGACACATTCTTTCAGGACTTCTTTGTCTGTGAAAACGTTAATCTTTCCCTCAATTTTGAAGAACAATTTGGCTGGGTACAGAATTCTTGGCTGGAAGTCTTTCTCTTTCAGGATCTTAAATATATCATACCACTGCCTTCTTGCCTCCAGGGTGCTAGCTGAGTACTCTGAACTCAGTCTTATTTGATTTCCCTTGTATGTAGTAGATTGTTTTTCTCTTGCCACTTTCAGGATTTTCTGTTTCTCTTCAGCATTTGACAGACTGATTAGTATGTGCCTTGGGGAAGGCCTATTGGGATTTATTCTGTTTGGAGTTCTTTGGGCTTCTTTGACTTGTATATTTATGTCCTTTATGAGGGTTGGGACGTTTCCCCCCATTATATTCTCAACTACTCTTTCTAGCCCTTTACTCCCCTCTTCTTCTTCTGGGATACTAGTGATTCTTATATTTGTGTGCTTTGTTTTGTCTATCATTTCCCTGATTCCCATTCAATTTTTCCACCTGTCTTGCCATTTGCTGTTCTAAGTCTTCAAAGTCAATTATCCTTTCTCTATATCACTTATTCTTTCTTCTGTCTCTTCAAATCTGGTGTTGTGTGCCTCTAAATGTGCTGGTTTGAAAGGAAGTATGCCCCCTAAGAAAAGTCATGTTTTAATATAAATCCCATTTCATAAAGGTAGAATAATCTCTACTTAATGCTGTATGTTTGAAACTAATGAGATCGTCTCCCTGGTTGATATGATTTAGTTAAGAATGGTTGTTAAACTGGATTAGGGGATGACATGTCTCCACCCATTTGAGTGGGTCTTGATTAGTTTCTGAAGTCCTATAAAAGAGGAAACATTTTGGAGAATGAGAGATTCAGAGAGAGTGACACTACGAAGCAGAGAGTCCACCAGCCAGTGACCTTTGGAGATAAAGAAGGAAGACGCCTCCCGGGGAGCTTCATGAAACCAGAAGCCAGGAGAGAAAGTTAGCAGATGACGCTGTATTCACCATGTGCCCTTCCAGCCGAGAGAGAAGCCCTGACTGTGTTCACCAAGCACCTTCTCACTTGAGAGAGAGACCCTGAACTTCATCAGCCTTCTTGAACCAAGGTATCTTTCCCTGGATGCCTTTGATTGGACTTTTCTATAAACTTGTTTTAATTCTCGGCCTTAGAACTGTAAACTAGCAACTTATTAAATTTCCCTTTTTAAAAGCCATTCCGTTTCTGGTATATTGGATTCCGGCAGCTAGCAAACTAGAACAAGTATGCTTTTTATTTGGTCAACAGAGTCTTTAATCTCTGTGATTTCCACTATTTTTCTATTTATTCTTTCAAATTCCTCTGTGCTCTTCTACTGTCTTCTTTTTTTTTTTTAATTTGCATATGGGCAGGAGGCACCAGGGATCGAACTCCAGACCTCCAGCACGGCAGGTTGGAGCTCTGCCTGCTGAGCCACGGCAGCCGCCCTTCTACTGTCTTCTTGATCTCCTTTATGTCATTTGCTATCCCACTTATTTTATTAAGTAGAGTTGTATGAACATCTTTGATTAGTTGTTCCAATGTCTGTGTCTCCTCTGGTGTTTTAACTTGCTATATCTGTCTTCATTGTGATATGCTTAGTGATCTTCTGCTGTCTTTGTCATATGTAAATATCTTGATTGATTTACTTTGGCAGTTGATTTCTTTCAGTAGTCTAAGGTCTTGTGTTTGTGGGATATTTGTACATCAGGGAGCAATTTGTTTCAAGGCAGGTATGGGCACAGGTTGGGAATTTTATGCCAATGCTTGTGAATGTGGGTGCCCAGTGGCCAGGGAGGATGTAGCTGTGCTGGTGCACCAGTCTTGGGGGCATAACCCTGGTGTTCGCTGGTCTAAGGCATGGGGTCCTTTGTGCACATACAGAGAGCTGTGGTGGCAGGTTGGCATTACGCCTTCATGGACTGGAGGCAAATGTGACCCAGCTGCATAGTGCAGCACTTTCTCAGAGCTGAGAAGTGAGACTGAGGGCTGTGCGCATGCGCGGTTCTATGAGTGTTGTAAAGTGCAGTTCCCAGAGCTGAATGACGTGATTTGGGGCCCATGTGTATGTGTGGGCCTGAGCATGCCATAAACGGATGCACTTAGCTCAGGGAGGGCAGGGTGAGGCTGTGCGACACTATGGGCAGAGGTGGGGGTAGCCTAGGTATGGAGATTAGTGCCCGCAACCTTTCTGTGCTGGTAACAGCCTACAGGGAACAGGGAAGGGGAGGTAGTGCTCGGGAGGGGTACAGGGGAGGTGGGTTGGCTGCAGTTGTGGTGGGGGTGTGGGGCAGGTACATGCACTGGGGGCTGGTGGGGTGGGGCCACCTGGAGTGCGGGGAATGGGAGCAGATGATGGGGTTCAGGTGCATGGATGTGGGGCGAGTCACCGGTCACAAGGCTGCACTGGTGAGGGTAGCAAACCCAAGAAACCGCAGCCTGGTTTACTTCCTAGTCCCATGTTCCCATCCATGCACTCCCATGGGCTCTGCAGCTCTGCGCCTCCATGCCAAGCTCCAGTCATCTGCCTCTCAGTTCCTCAGCCTCTGCAACCAGGGCTGCCACATGTGGTGCAGAAGGCTCTCCCACGTCAGCCATACTCCTGAATCACTGCCTCAGTTGCCCTCCTGTCCCTTCTCTAACTTTTCCATGGAGCAGGACTAATCTCAAGCTTCTCTAGTCAGTCATCTTCCTGGAAGTCTGTTATTATCTTTAAATGTTATTTCTGCCCCTTTCTCTCTCTCTCTTATCCTTTGGGACTCCCATAATGCCTAGATCCTTTAGGCTCTGTTCATTTTCTTCATTATATATTTTTTGGTTCTCAGGTTGGATAATTTCAAATGTCTTATCTTCAAGTTCCATGATTCTTTCTACTGCTGTTTAAATCTACTGTTTAACTCCTGCAGTGAAATTTTTATTTCGGCTATTGTAATTTTCAGCTCTTGAGTTTCTGTTTGGTTACTTTTTATAATTTCTATCTCATTATTTAAATTCTTATTTCGTTCAAATATCATTTCCTTGCTTTCCTGTAGTTCTTTGTCCATGTTTTCCTTTAGTTCCTGCTCTGGACAGTTGACAATGTCTGAGTAATAATTCCAATGTCTGGGCTTCCTCAGATATGGTTTCTGTCACTTTATTTTGTTCCTTTTAATTGGTCATCCTATCCTGTTTCTTTGTATATCTTGTGATTTTTTTACTGAAATTTGTACATTTGCTATTACAATGTGTTAACTTTGGAAATCAGATTATTTTCCTTTCCTGAGGTTTGCTGTTCTTGGTGGAATTTTTTTTTATTATTGTTCAAAACTCTAGTAGTCTATTGTTTAGTGATTTTTTCCAAACTAGTTTTAAAGATTGTATTCCTTGTCATGTGTGGTTACTCAAGTCTCTGTCCTTTAGCTTATATTCCACTAGTATTAGTAACAAAGATTTCTTTGAATTTTAGGAGCTTAAAAATTAATACAACTAACAAACAAGAAAGTTCTCCCAGTTTTTACAGTTTGACTCTGTGCTGGGGGTCTTTTTCAGCACATAGCCAGGCTTCCACTAAGCCTAGAGATCAGCTAAAAGTGAAAGCTTAGGTTCTCCTCACATCTTCTCTAAGCATGTATCTTTCTCTGGGCATGCACATGGCTTTCTAAACTCCCCCCATATACATGGGTGCCCCTGGATGTGTCACTTTCTCCAAAAAAAAAAAAACCTCTCCCCAGCCTTTCTTCCTGGGTCCTAGGTGCTCCATTGTAAGTCCCAATCGTAATCTTTTGTCCCAGTTGTCTGCAGTCTGATCATTTCCTTACAGCGTTTTCATGGTCATGCTTTCTGCTTCTCTTCCCTGAGTGAGTTCTGGGATAGGCTAGCACCTTTCTTCAGTCCTTTAGGTAGCCACAAAGTAGATTAGAACAGACATACATATACAGAACTTGTGAATAATTTGTTCTCTATTCCCTTCTCAACATGGATCCATTCTGGAAATGTGGGCTTTTTTTTTTTTTTTTTTTTTACAGATTGTCAACAAGCTGGGGGAAGGGGTTGGAAAAAGGGCTGGTAAAAGTGCCATGAGACTTTCCTACCAATTTAAAGTTGCCTTGTTCTTGATCCAGCATTTCCCTGGTTGCTGTAAATCTTTGATTTTGTTTTCCTGAGTTCTGAGGAAGTTGGTTCTGACAGTTTCTTCTTATTTTTCAGTGTGTCTGTGGGAAGAATGGAATTTTGAAGCTTGCCATTCCTCATCTTGCTGACGCTAACTCTTCTTTCACTAATCCAAATACCTAATGAAATATCCAAATTACTTGAATTAGTAAAAGAATATGTATGACAGTCACTGTCATAGTTACTTACCTATCGGAGATAAGCCCAGTCTTGGTTTCCAGAAATATGCCCTGTCCTTTCTCTGTGTCTATCTTTGATGTCATTTCTGGCCTCTTCCAGCTAAGATCCATGAAGAAATTAATCGGGTAATTGGATCTCACCGGATCCCAAGGGTAGATGACCGAGTCAAAATGCCCTACACAGATGCCGTGATCCATGAGATACAGAGATTGACAGACATCGTGCCTATGGGTGTCCCCCACAACGTTATCCAGGACACCCCTTTCCGAGGCTACCTTCTGCCCAAGGTGGAGTCTCACTGTCCCTAATGTCTGGCCTCCCTCCACTTCATCCCTCTCCCCTCCTGGGACCTTATTTCCCTATCTTCATTTATCTCCATACCTCCATTTTCTTTCATTGTCCCCATTTCCAACCCAGGGCACTGATGTGTACCCTCTGCTTGGCTCCGTCCTCAAAGATCCTAAATACTTCCGCTACCCTGACGCCTTCTACCCACAACACTTCCTGGATGAACAGGGTCGCTTCAAGAAGAATGAAGCTTTTGTGCCTTTTTCCTCTGGTATGTTTCTATTGTTTCGGACCCTCCCCCACCTCCGCCCCCACCCATGAATATCTCAGATCCATCCCCCCACCACTGTTCTGTATTTGGGGTTCAGGTAAGAATGGGGAGGTGAGGGCTATGTCCTCAAAACTTAAGCCATAAAAACCTAAAATGCCCAAATCATGCAATATTAGAACCATTCACTCTGATAATTAGGGGGAAAAAAAGTTAAAACAATAATAGTATTAAATGGGGGTCAGAAACCTGTTTCTGTAAAGGACACACAGTAAATATTTTTGGTTTTGTAGGTGATAACTTTTCTGTCGCAGTTACTCACCTCTGCTCTTATAGTGCAAAAGCAGCCACAGCCAATCCATACATGAATGAACATGACCGTGATAAAACAAATTATTTATACACACCGAAATGTGAATTTCATTTAATGTTCACATGTCACAAAATATCATTCATCCCCCTTTTGATTTTATTTCAAGCATCAAAAAATGAAAGAAAAAAAAAAA
>PVIY010058642.1:0-12382 GCA_004026745.1 Myrmecophaga tridactyla | reverse complement strand
AATAAAAAAAATTAAAAAAAAAAAAAAAGGCAGCCTATATCTGGTATGTTGCATTTCCTCAGCTTTAGGAAACCAATGTAAATGGTTTCTCCCTCTAAGCCTCCAGAAGGAAACAATCATGCCGACACCTTGATTTTTGAGTTCTGGCCTCCTGAACTGCAAGAGAATAACTTTCTGCTCCTCGAAGACCCCTGATTTGTGGTAATTTGTTGTGGCTGCCCTAGAAGGCTAAGACACAGCCATTCAATAATCAGCCCCACATTGCTTTTTCTTCTCTCAGTGTTAAATTGTTGAGTGTGTTTGTGGTGATGACTTATCATTTCAAAACTGGCAGCAGAAATGCTCAGCAGAGGAAAAGGAGAAGGATGCCAAATTGATATTGATTCAGTAACAAGAAGCAATTCCCACATTTGTCAATTTGGCAATTGAGTGTTACAGCTTCTAGATAATTTCTTTTTTAAGAGTGGAACTTGGAAACACTCTTTGAAGCATCGCTCTGTTTTCTTCTGGCTGGGTACATTTTAATCTTCCAACACTCCAGCACAATGTTTTGGCTCAGTGACATCTTGGTTTTCCTATGTGACTTTATCAATTTTGTTTAGCTCCTCATCTTTAAGTATTACAAGAATTGAAGTACAGTGTGGTAAGGGGAAGATGAGGTGGGCTGTGTTTCTATAATAGTTGGATTGAGTTCACCTGGATATAATCAAGAGCAGAAAATAGTGACTTAAGCAGCATAGAAGAAAGGAGGTAGGCAGTTCTGGGTGGAGTGGTGGCCTTCTGATTTCAGGGACCCAGGTTCCTTCTGTTTCATTCTACCATATGTGGCTTCTCTTCCCACATCAGTGCAGTGCCTAAGGTAGCTGCTGGAGTGCTAGCCATTACATCTGCATTCCAGGCACCAAAAAGTCATTTTTATCACTGCCCCAGTTTCAAAGTTCTGGGCAGAAACACCTCTGGCCAAGCCAGTGAGGGCTCAGGCTAGGCTTTAATAGGTAGAGGTGGGGAGAGCAGGAATCACACATTTTCAGCTTCCATAATGGGAAGCAGAGCATGAAGAGTCACATGGTAGTGGATTTCCCAAGAAGGGAGTTAGGTACTGGGCAGCTAGAGATTGATAACTGTCCACTAGACCATTGATCATATATAGAACTTTCCTCGGGGTTCATTTCAAACTCATGCTGGAAGGGAAGACAAGTGTATGTTCAGTTAACTACCTCCTAATTGGCTGGTGCCAGGATCTGAGCCCAGTTAGCCATTCCATGGTTCCCCACTCTGGTTATGTAAAGATCTGCATCCCCCTTTCCTGCACCCAAATGCACCAACCAAATGGAACTGCACATCCTTCCCCTGTGGACAGACCTGCTTTGCCTGGCTGATGTACCCATCTCTCAGTACCACGAATATTGGCTGCTAAAGGTGCAAGACTACCCTCTTCTCTGGGGAATTGCCCTCTGCAAATGGGAGTCAAGGTTGGCACCCCGGTCTTCAGTACCCCACTACCTATAAGTGGCTCTGGGTGGGAACCCCTTTGCCTCAACGTGGGACCAACACTGTTCCATGGGATCAGACTCAAGTGAGGCTCCAGCTGAGGTCACACTCTTGCTAAGCTTTCTTCCCTTGCTCCATCATGATGTGATGAGCTAGAGTCAACCCACTCATCTTCTTCAAGAGATAGATTTATATCTTATAGGCACTTGTGGTAGTTAGATTCAGTCGTCAACTTGGGCAGGTGAATGTGCCTAGTTCTGTTGCTGTGGACATGAGCCAATGAGGTACATGAACCTCATCTATTGCTCATTACATCTGCAGTCAGCTAAGAGGTGTGCCTGCTGCAATGAATGATGTTTGAGTTAATTGACTGGTGCTTAAATGAGAGAGCTCAACGTAGCACAGCCCAAGCAGCTCAGCATACCTCATCTCAGCACTTGCAGCTCAGCCCAGGCTTTGGCGATGCAAAAAGGAACCACCCTGGAGAAAGTTGTTGGAACCCAAAGGCCTGCAGAGAAGGCCAGCAGAGACCATCCTGAGCCTTCCCATGTAAGAAAGAACCTCAGATGAAAGTTAGCTTTCTTTCCTCTGAAGAACTAACAAAATAAATCCCCTTTTATTAAAAGCCAATCCGTCTCTTGTGTGTTGCATTCTGGCAGCTAGCAAACTAGAACAGCACTTACCATTTAAATAGCTCCCACCCCATGCTTGGCAATCACCCTTTCAGCCAACCACCTTTGACCACCCTGCTGGCATGTGTTTTCCCAGAAGCATAGCTCATCGTGAATCACAGCCTAGGATAAATGTATGTCTTCTAGCCCTTCCTGCACCCATGCCCTTGGCCCTCCTTCATATAATAGCACAGAGACTATGAGACACCCTGATGTTTACCTCCCATTAGCTGGACACGTTGACACCCACCCAAGCCGTTCATTTCCCAGTGTTCCTTGTAGCTAGTGTAGCCACAAGATGCAGCTCTGGATGAAGAGCAAAGAGATGAAAGCAAAAGTGCCGGGACACTATGGGGGATCGAAGAGGTCAGGGGCAGAAGGCGTGCAAGCCAGTCCCATGCAACAAAAAGGGGGGTGTGCCAGTTTAAAAGGATGTATGTACCCTAGAAAAGCCATGTTTTAATCCTAATCCCATTTTGTAAAGGCAGCCGTTTCTTCTAATCCAGTATAATACTTCTATTCAGTATTGTATGTTGGAAATTTTAATTAGTTTATCTCGAGATGTGACTCAATCAGTGTGGGTATTAAACTTGATGGGTGGAGAAGTTTCTCCACCCATTCCAGGTGGGTCTTGATTAGTTTACTGAAATCCTATAAAAGAGGAAACATTTTGAAGAAAGCAAGAGATTTTGAGAGAGCAGAACGACATAGCCACAGGAAGCAGAGTCCACCAGCCAGCGCACTTTGGAGATGAAGAAAGAAAATGCTTCCTGGGGAGCCTCATGAAACAGGAAGCCAGGAGAGGAAGTGGGCAGATAACGCTGTGTTTGCCATTCCAGATGAGAAAGAAACCCTGACTGTGTTTGCCATGTGCCTTCAAACTTGAGAGAGAAACCCTGAACTTCATCGGCCTTCTTGAACCAAGGTATCTTTCCCTGGATGCCTTAGATTGGACATTTCTATACGTTTGTTTTAATTGGGACATTTTCCACAGCCAAAAAACTGTTAACTTGCAACTTATTAAATTCCCCTTTTTAAAAGCTGTTCCATTTCTGCTACAGTGCATTCCGGCAACTAGCAAACTAGAACAGGGGGTTTCTACCATACATTCCTTGCAGTGTACTTTGACTGTAGCTCTGGCTTTCCTTGGTTCCTGCTCATTTTCTGAGACTGCCGCTGATTTCTGGGTGTAAGGTGGGGAGCTGGGGAGGGGGGGGACTGGGATTCCTAGTCTGCTTTACTTTTTAGCCAAAGTGAATCAGAATTATCTGTGTTGTTTGCCACCAGGAACCCTGACAGATGCAGGGCACTCGTGGCAGGGTTCAGGGAGAACTAAGGCAGAGAGAAGTTAGAGGAACAATTAAGAGACTCCAAAATACCCTTAGACCTTGCATTGCCTTCTCAAAACCAAATTGCATTTTACTGTAGATTTTAGCAATTGGTACACTTTATGTTATTATAATTCTTTAAACCGGTATTCTAACCACAATACATCAATAGATTTGATTTCAAGGAGCATCCTGAGATCTCTGCCTTTGGCCAAGATGGTGCTGCTGGGACTGGATGTGCCCTCCCACTTGGAAAAAATTGAAAATACACAAAACCACATCTTCAAGACATTGGACATCAGATAATGGAGATCAGTGACCCCTATGACAAAGTAAGTAAGTCCTGTGATTGCCCCAGCTTACTATCTCAGGGGCATTTCCAGGCTGCAGCCCAGGGAGGGACAAGTCTGGTGGATAGCCTGAGCTGAGGACACGGAGCTGAGAGTCCCGGGGGACTGAGGTGATGAGAGTTTCCAAGACCAAGTATGGGAAAGGAGAAACCAGAGATGTGAAGAGGGGATGAGAATGAGAAAGCAGCTAGGGACTCCCCGCAGCCAGGGAAGGAAGCACACGAAAGGATTCGCAGGAACTGAGAGTGGAGCTCACCAGGAACAGTGCCTGTTCCCACCAGCCAGACTGGAAAATCTCATCATCCGCAGGGCAGTGGTAGAGTTGTCAGAGGGTCTGGCTTCAGGAGTGATGGATAATTAGCTCCCCCCATAAGGCAGAGCTTACCTTTTGGAAATTCTGTTGCATATGCGACGCTGCTTCTCCAGCTATTGAGACTGCTATGATGTTTCTCGTGTTAACAAAATCTTGCGCTAATATGTAACTGGGATGTGTTTTTATTCCAAGGAAGTCTAAATTTCCCACAGCTTTCTAGAAACTTCCTTTTACTGAAACAGACCATCTAGGTTCACAGGTTGTGAACATTTCTTTGAGATTCCGGGCTTAGCCAGCTTCTCCCCCTCCACCCCCATTCCCAAAGTGTGGTTCAGACACAACCCACACTCTGGGAGGCAAGGCGTCTAGCAACCTCTTGGCCACAGGGACCAGGATGGGGAGAGGCATGGGCAGTGGGGGAAGTGAGTTCAATCCCGATGTTGGAGTTGCTGACCTATGTCCATCCCTGGGGGCAGCCGCTGGCATCCAGGCACTCCATGTGCATCTGGTCCGGATGGGAGAAGTGGCCGCCCTTTGCCAATGGGCACTTAAGGCAGCAGACATGAGGCTGGATGGCAGACCACGATTCCAGCAACTGCCTCCAGGCCGGAGCTCTTCTCTCAGCTGAATGTGCTGCCCACACTTTGAGGGCGTCCTCAGGAATGGGAAGGGGGCTTCCCCTGACTAACACTCTGAACGATTAAAATACTGCTAACCCTACTAATGCTACCACGTACTGCAATAAAACCCTATTGCACCCATTCTGTAGACTGGCCCTGCTCTGAAACAGGAGTAGGCAAAAATTCTTGCCTTTGCTTATGTGTGTGAGCACATGACAGGAAAGGTGAGTCCAGATAACACAATGGTGGCCACCCCAACTCAGAAAGAGCAGTTGAGGGTTCCGGACATCTCAGGTAGGCTACTGGCCAAGCTCCTTAATTGGGCTAGTGAAATGGATGCCAATTTAGAAGATTCCTGGAAGAGCTGCTGCTGGCCTGGCAGTCCCATTGAGTCATAGGACTCAGAATCAGCCCCATCAATATTTAATATTATTACCAGTGTTTGTTTGCATGATATGTTAAGTCAATTAATTCTCCTAACAACCCTGATGGTAGGTATAGCAGACATGAGCAGCTGTCTAATTTCTATTCTCCCTTTCCTCGTTTATATCAGAACCTCAATTTTCTGGCTAAAATAGTGGTCAACCCATACTGCCTTGCAGCTAGCATGGGCAAAAGCAAAGTTCCAGCCAAGGTGATGTACAGGAAAGTTGCTGGTTGGGACTTCTAGGAACACTTTAAAGAAGGAAAACACAAGTGGCATCCACATTTTAGCTTTTTGCATTTGGCTGCCTGTATTAGTTAAGGGTCTGTAGAGAAACAGAAGCAACAGGAAATATTCATAAATATAAAATTTATAAAAGTGTCTCACGTAACCATGAGAACATAGAGTCCAAAATCCATAGGGTAGGCTGTGAAGCTGATGACTCTGATGGAGGGTCTGGATGAACTCTGCAGGAGAGGCTTGCTGGCGGAAGCAGGAGGAGAAGAGAGCCTGTCTCTTCTGAATCCTCCTAAAAAGGTTTCCAGTGATTAGTTTAAGCATCACTCACTGCAGAAGACTTTTCCCTTGGCTGATTACAAATGGAATCAGCTGTGAATGCAGCCGATGTGCTCGGGATTTAATTCTGTGAAATTTCCTCATCGCAACAGACAGGCCAGCACTTGCCCAACCAGACAAACAGGTACAACTACCTGGCCAAATTAACACATGAACCCAACCAGGGCACCCCCCCCCATCCTCTTGCCTGATAATAAGTGGGGTGATTAGAGCTTCAATAGCCATCATGCAATCATGAAGAAAGCTTCAAGTTAACAATGATGGATCAGGAAGTCAGAGAGAACCTGGGCCATTAATGGTTTCCTCAACTGTCTGTCTCCAACTTCTTGTTACATGAGGAATTGGAGGGATATATAAGCCTGATTTGGTCAGGCTAGAGTGGTTGAGTCTCTGGAATATGCAGCCAAATGCTGTCCTAATGGGCAAAGTAGAGAATGGTGTTATTCCCATTTTACAGAGTAGGAAATAGGCTTGTAAAGTTAAGCAATTACCCAGGGTCTTGCAGCTGGTAAGTGATAGAGCCTAAATTCCAATTCAAGTCTAAACCCAAGGCTTAGGCATCTCCACCCACACCATCTCTTTTGCATTTAAGGCTTCTCTGCAGCTCAGCTTCACATTGTGTCCCTGATCTGGGGGGTAAGGGGCAGGATGAGGGGAAAGTGAACTGCCCTCCTGGACCCTCCCTGCTATTTCTTCACTAAAGGAGGTCCGTGGGGTTTTGTTTCTTCTTTACCTGTTTGCACACGATGGCCCTGCAACCTCACCCTCAGGGATGATGAACCTCCTCAGTGAGAGGAGGCCGGGAGAACCAGCTTGGCACCCTGCCCTTGTCATGCTTTGGAAAATCTTCAACCATAACAGCAAATGTTGTAGGATGCAAAATAATCTGTATGGTATAGTTGGCGTTTACAGCCATGTCAACTGGGAGTTGAATTTTATCAAATGCCTCCTTGGCATCAATGGAGATGATCACTTGATTTTTTTCTTCTCCTTTTAATATGCTAGATACTAAACCACCCTTAAAACCTCACTTCTGGGCGGCTGCCGTGGCTCAGCAGGCAGAGCTCCGACCTGCCGTGCTGGAGGTCTGGAGTTCGATCCCTGGTGCCTCCTGCCCATATGCAAATTAAAAAAAAAAAATCACTTCTTCATGATATACTATTATATTGCTTGCTTATATTTTTATTTAAGATTTGTGTATCATACTGATAAGTGATATAAGACTGAATTATATCAGCATCAAAAAAGTAGCTTAGAAGCTTAACTTCTTGTCCTATGCACTGTAATAATTTAAGAAGCTTTGGGATTAACTGATTTCTAAAGGTCTGGCAGAATTCCTTGGTGCTTTTCTGTGGGTTACCTCTCTTACAGTTGTCTTTCTTCTACGGAAATTGTCTGCTTACACATCCTATCTCTAATGGGTCAATTTTGGTACATTCTATTTTCATAGAAAAATTCATTTCATCCAGGTTTTTTATTTATTTGTCTAAACTTGTGCAAAATAATTCTGTTCAATTATGTTCCCCTGGTTTCTTATTTTGAATAAATGATGTCAGCTAATAGGTTTCCAATTTGACTGATTTTTCAATCAACTTTTTTATTCATAAGTTACATTCTTTTCCAAGTCATAAATATCTGCTTTGATCTTTATTAATTCCTTTCTTCTGCTTTTCGTGGTTTACTTTTTTGGATCCTTTTCTAGTTCTTTCGATGTTGATTTGTTTTCATTTCTATTGATTCAGCTATTTAATGCTGTGTATTTCTCCCTTATCACTGTTTTAGCTGAGTCTTATAAATTTTGATATTCTCTGTCCCCCCATTCCTGTTTCTCCATCTTAGTTCAGGTAGATTTTCCTATATAAGTAGCTTCATCCAAACTTTGGTCAAATTATTTTTCTTAGTAGTTAATTTATGAAATTATTCTCTAGGTGTGTACACTAATTTGTGAGTTCATTTATCATAAAGCTATTGAAATCCTATATTCAATAATTTATATTTACTTCCCAAGGAAAATAAAAACTATGTTGCTCAAAAACTCCCTCTGCCATTGAATGTAAATTACCTCTAGAAATGCCGTTTTCCATCCTGAAACAGTTGCAAGAAAAGTTTGACATCTTTTCTCTCGAGTTGAGTCCATTTTGTGAAGTTCTAAAGGCAAAACTCAGTACAGTCTAGGGGTTTTGATTTGCACATCAATGCCATTAGTAGTTTTATCTCCCTCTCTTTCTCATTTATTCTTGCGATCACGTGACTTAATTATAACAGGATTCTGACAGCAAGAGCATCCATTGCATTTTGTATTTTGCTTATTTATCCCTAAAGCACACAGTTGCTTTGAGACTCTGGGATTCGTTCCAACACAATACAAACTGAATAACAAGAAATGAGATCTCACAAAATAATACTGCCACTGTGTCCTCCTGCTTTGTTTTGGGGATGCTGAGGGTGTCAGTAAGCAGGCACAGAGGGTTGGGGGAGAGGGGGTCCATGTACATCATTTATTGCACCATAGACAGGTTACCAACTCGGCTCCAGCTTGTTTTGAAATGAGATAATAGATGAAGCAGCAGAATTAAAACACCAGTATCATTCTCACTTTCTTCAGACTTGTGCTGGTAGCCCATAAGCACAAAGAACACAAATGCATCTCTCCATGAGCTAAGGAAAATGGATCAAACATCGTTAGGTACCTTGAGCTGATGTGCCAAGTGCACTCAGGAGCAGTTTCAGGGCGGAAAGACAGTGATGAAGCTATGGTTCTACAGCTCCCAGGCAATGCTGCATCCAATGGAGCCAGTCATAGGACTAGAGATTTTAGTTGCAAAATTACCAAGGAGGGTTTTGATGTTTAACATTCTGCATTTCACAACAATTCTGGTTCATGTGGTTGTTTGGAATCCTGCCTCATTGTTGGAATAGCAAGACAACCCCGGCTGCTCGTGTGCTTTTGTGGTCTGTGTGGGGGTTTGGAGCTGTATGTGCTGCAGAAAAGCATGTTCTTAAACTTAATCCATTCCTGTGGGTGTGAACCCACTATAAGTAGGACCTTTTGATGAGGTTGCTTCAGTTAAGGTGTGGCCCAACCCAATCTGGATGGGTCTTAATCCTATTACTGGAGTCCTTTATAAAAGAATGGAATTCAGATGAGAGAGACAAAGAAAGTCAAAGGAAACAAGAAACCCAAGGTCAACGGAACCCAGAAGAGATGGGAGAGGCCAGAAAAGGCCACTATGTGCATTGCCATGTGACAGAGGAGCCCAGGATCAAGAATCATTTGCAGCCAGACCCAGAACACCAGTCTTTGGGAAGAAAGCATTGCCTTGGTGGTGCCTTGATATTGACTTTTTCCTAGCCTTAACACCATGAGCCAAAAATAAACAAATAAATAAATAACAGCCAAAAAAAAAAAAAAAACCCTGAAAAAGTATGAGCTAATAAATTCCCATTGCTTACGCCAACCCATTACATGTTATTTGTTTGAGTAGCCAAGGAAACTAAAACAGTCTAAATATATAGAATTCAATCTATTCAAAGTAATGATGGACCAGAGCTTACCTGTGGGAATTATTCAACTGCTAAGCTGTGAACCCATGCCAGTGTGACCCAGAATCCTACAGGTGAAGCATCTACAACCTGTGTCTACTGGGGCTCCAGCAAAGAGGCAACCCGACTCAGTCTTTCATCATTCAGGTAAATCAAATTATTCTGTTTTTTATTAAAGCAGATCAAGGATGGCTTGGGTGACTTTCTTTCCTTTCAGTGGTTAGTGAACCAAAGCAGAGTGGTAGGATCCGGAGCCAATCATCATCGTTTAGCTTCCAACATTAAAATAATCAAAGGCTGCCATTTGCCCACCCTAGAGAATCTGTTCTTGATTTGGACCCTTTGCAGCTGCATATTCCGTGGACCTTCATTCACTGCCACTTGGTTTAGTGTCTATACTGAGTATAAACAGAAACTGCCAGTGAGCTCAGTGTAGACTCTGGGCATAAGCAGGTAGATTTTTAGATGCTTGACCTCGGACAAATTAATTTAATCTGGACTTTGGTCTAGTAACCTTTTGCTTATTAAGTTCTGCTGATAACATGAAGGTACAGAAAAACTTTTGTGGCTACTTAAAACATTCATATCCTATTGGTTAATAAGAATTTCTAATAGTATGGAAATAGTGGTTCTTAAATTATTATGATCATGTAGCTTGAATATCTTTTCTTGCAAATCCAGGAAAAGATTAAATGTACTTAGAATAATATGGCAAAAGCCAAAGTCTTTTCAAATAAAACTGTGGGATAGCAATTGTGAATTTCACATTATCTGGGGACAAAAATTATAATAAAAGTCAAAAAGAAGACAGTTGCAAATTTGTTTTTAGAAAATCTGACATTCAACCAAAGGAATAATGTACACTCGAGACGTATAGTCAGCGACAACCCACTAAAGAAAAGTTTTTGAGGACAGCATAAATCCTGGTGGCTGGCTAAGAAACAACCGTTAAGTGCCTTGGAGTGGAGTGGGGAGGTGAGAGGAGGCAGGAGGCTCTGAAAGAACCTATGCTAGGTATTTATGGGAGACTGCCTTCCAGGGGTCTCTGCTAGGAGCCCAAGTCACCCACTCAAGGTGGGGAGCAGCATGAGTCTCAGCAAATCTTGCTGCTGTGTCCCAACTTTTATTTCTTGTGATTCATGGAGACAGGCAGAGTAGCTAGACCCCCTTTCTTCATCTGCAACGGAACTAGGCTTGAGAACCAAGCAGCTGGTCTCAAGGAAAGGCTACTTTTTGGCAGGTGGACAGGCTGGAGTTTGGCAAACTGCCTGTCCCTGACAGCTCCATCTTTGTGGCTATGGTGGGGAGCTTGGGCCTGGAGGCAGGAAGAGGAACAGAGGCACAGGAAGATGAGGGCAGGAAAACCCACCTGTGCACTCCACTTATCCTCAGGGGTGAAAGGCTCCTATTCCTCTAACCAGGGGAATGGTACTGTACAAACCAGAAGTTAAGCATGACAAAATTTCTAGGCCACTTCTGGTTGCCACAGGCAATCTGGGAGATGTACTTCAGATGCTAAAGTGTATTAGGGTTTCCAGGTATGGAGAGGATGAATTGAAGTATTTAAAATCAAAGGCATTCCATTCATAGAATGTACAATGATAATGACTAAATGTACAATTAAAAAAATGTTTTTACAAGAGGAAGAACAAAGGAATGTCAATATTGCAGGGTGCTGACAATAGTTAGGAATTCATACCTTAAAACCTTAACTTATGTGTAAGACTAAAGCAAAAAATGTTTATTTGGTACAAAATTTATATTTTAACTAGTGCTGTTCCTAATATAACTTATATGGACAGGTTAATTGAACACCATAAATACATGGATCCTTGAATAGAGCAAGAAATTTTATAGGTTTGTCCAGTGTGATGCCTCGATAAATCCCAGTGATTTAAACAGTGAATAAAAAAGTACTTGCAAAGTCCCCCTAGGGGAATGGCAAGAGAGAAGGAAAATTCAACTTCCCCATTTGGAGAATGCCAGATATTCTTGCAAGCAGTGAGGACAACCAAATCAATAGGCCTAGCCCTCAGTCTTGGGGTTTGTTAATATGAAACTTATCCCCACAAAGGATAGGTTAAGCCTATTTAAAATTAGGCCTAAGAGTCAACACCAGAGAACCTCCTTTATTGCTCAGATGTGGCCTGTCTCTCAGCCAATATGGCAAGCAAATTCACCATCCTACCCCTCTCTGAGTGGGAATTGACTCCTGGGGCGTAAACCTTGCTGGCAACATGGGACAGAAATCCTAGGATAAGCTGGGACTCAGCATCAAGGCATTGAGAAAATCTTCTCAACTGAAAGGAAGAGAGAAGTAAGACAAAATAAAGTGTCAGTGGCTGAGAGAGTTCAACCAGTCAAGAGGTTATCCTGGAGGTTATTCTTACACATTATATAGAAATCCCCTTTTGAGCTCAAGGTGTATTAGAGAGGCTAGACAGAAGTGCCTGAAACTACAGAGCTACGTTCTAATAGCCATGTTTCTTGAAGATGATTTATAATGATATAGCTTTCACAATGTGACTATGAAAACCTTGTGTCTGATGCTCCTTTTATCTACAGTATGGACAGAAAAGTAAAAATAAACAAATATGGATTAAAAATAAACAAATAATGGGGGAGCAATGTTTAAATTGGGTTGAGGGACACACTAGTGGTCAATGAGAGGGAGGGGTAAGGGGCATGGTATGTATGGTTTCTTCTTTTTTCTTTTTCTGGAGTGATGCAAATGTTCTAAGAAATGATCATGGTGATGAATATACAACTATGTGATGATATTGTGAGCCATTGATTGCACACCAAGTATGGAATATCCATATGTTAACAATGCCTGTGTTTCAATGTGACTGTGTGATTGTGAAAACCTTGTGTCTGATGCTCCTCTTATCTACCTTGTCAACAAAAGAGTAGAACATATGGAATAAAAATAAATAATAGGGGGAACAAATGCTAAAATAAATTTAATTTGAAATGCTAGTGATCAATGAAAGCGAGGGGTAAGGGATATGGTAGGTATAATCTTTTTTTTTCTTTCTTGTGTTCGTTTTATTTCTTTTTCTATTG
>PVIY010058641.1:0-12382 GCA_004026745.1 Myrmecophaga tridactyla | reverse complement strand
TTTCTGTCAGTCCTGCCCCCTTGGTGCTGGGGCAAAAATGAGCAACCTCTGCTTTGATCAGGTTCACCTAAGCTGGGGGCCTAATTTTAGTAGTCAGAATTTGTTAATTAGTTCCACAATTGGCATTTGATTGTGCCCAGTCCCTGCTGCTTGTAAAGTCCTTTCCTTTCCCCTTTGGAAAGAGGCCTGTGGGGGAGGGGCGCTGGCTGCCGCAGCTTTGGGAACTCACGGTTCTGGGCTGTGCTCGCAGCTGGTCCAGCTGGTCCAGACTGGGGTACGCTGTGTGTCTGGTCACTGATGTGGCCCCAGGAGCTGTTCTGTACTGTTTCTGGTTATTTAGTAGTTGTTCTGGAGGACGAACTAATATGCGCACATTGCTAAGCCGCCATCTTGACCCAGAAGTCCCCAGAAGGTTCAAATCCAATACATTGACATTTGATGTGGTAACTGAGAAGGATTTATTTCTGCCATTTAGTTATTTGCTTTTTATTTATCTTGTATATTTTCTTTCTCCTGAATTTCTCCATTACTTTCTTCTTTTATTTTTTGTTGATTTTCCTCTTGGCCTATTTTAATTCTGTTCTTCTTTTCTTTTCTCTATATTACTTAGTTTTCTTAGTAGTTACCTTTGCAGTTACAGTTAACATGTTAAACTATTACTGACCTAGTTCGATTAGTACCAATTTTATTTGAGTAGTACATAAATAGTGTACTCATATGTATATATATAATATATATGCATTTTATATATATTTTATATATATATTTATCTGTCCCTCCCCTTTTATATTTTATATTTTCTGAGATTACATGCTCATTAACATAAATCTTAATTATTGTTTTACACATTTGCCTTTGAGGTCACCAGGGAAATAAAGCAGTTACTAATCAAAAGTATAACACTACAGGATTTTATATTTACCTTTGTAGCTACCTTTACCAGTGTTCTTTTTTTCTTCTTATGGTTTTGAGGTAGTGTCTAGGGTCCTTTTATTTCAGCCTGAAGGACTCCCTTTAGCATTTCTTGTAGGGCAAGTCTTCTGGTAATGAATTCCCTCGGCTTTTGTTGTCTGTAAATGTCTTGAATTTCTCCTTTGTTTTTGAAGAATAATTTGGTCACAAATAAAATTCTTCATTTACTCTTTTTTCCTTAAGGGCTTTAAATATCTCATCC
This sequence comes from Myrmecophaga tridactyla, assembly GCA_004026745.1. Classification (NCBI taxonomy): domain Eukaryota; kingdom Metazoa; phylum Chordata; class Mammalia; order Pilosa; family Myrmecophagidae; genus Myrmecophaga; species Myrmecophaga tridactyla. The sequence goes on along the minus strand of PVIY010058641.1, from coordinate 11,208 downwards.
AGCTGCCTCCTGGCCTCCAGGTTTTTGATGAGAAATCCACTGATGATCTTATTGAGGATCCCTTATACATGACAAGTTTCTTCTCTCTTGCTTCCTTCATAATTCTGTTTGTTATGGATTTTGAGAATTCACTATGAAGTGTGTTGGTGTACATCTGTTTATTCCTATCCTGCTTGGAATTCGTTGTGCTCCTCAGTGTTTATGTTCATGTCTTTCATCACATTTGGGAAATTTTTGACTGTTATTTCTTCAAATATGTTTTTCTGTCCATTCCTTTCTCGTTTGTCGTTCTGGGACTTCAGTGATATGTAAGTTGATACGCTTTGTATTGTCCTGCAAAGTTCCTCAGGCTCTGTTCATTTTTCTTCATTCATTTTTCTTTTTGTTTATCACACTGGATAATTTTATTTGTCTTGTCTCCAGGCTCACTGGTCCTTGTTTTTGCCTGCTCAGCTATGGTGTTTATTCCCTCTGGTAGTTGTTCATTTCTGTTATCAAAATTTTCAGCTCCAGAAATTCTGGTTGGTTCCTTTTTATAGCTTATATATTTTAATTTTGTTTGGACAGCTTTCTACTAATTCCCTTTAGTTATCAGTCTATGGATTACTTTAGGTCATGAATATTTTTTTTTCCTTGTATGCTGTATGTAGGTCATGAATATTTAAAGCAGTTGATTTAGTATCTTTGACTAACACTTCCAACGTATGAGCTTCCTTATGGATTCTTTTTATTCTTTGAATGGGCCATACTTCCCTATTTGTATGTTTTGTAATTCTTTTTTTGAGAGCAAGACATTCTGAGTATTATGTTGTTGCAACTCTGGAAATCTAATTCTCCTACTCCTCTGGGATTGCTGATTTTTGCTAGAGCATAAGTTTGTGACTTTTCCAGGTTATTTTTTGCTCCCAAATGGAGAATGGAAAGAAGATAGAAATAAAGAAAGAAAAAAAGAAGTATTGCCTCTTTAAGACTCCTCTGCCCCTTTTGCCTGCCAAGGGGTTTAAACAGTGGTCACCTTCAGTGCCAACCCCTCAGGAATCTCAAGTAGCTGATTACAAGTAGCGATCAGCAGTCAGACCACACACGCATAGATCATGGACTGTGTCCTTATGTCCTACCCTGGCAACAGCATGCTGCACAAATAACCCAGGCTGCATACTGATATTGACCAAAAATTACCTGCTTTTGCAAATTTTCCATTAGATTGCAAAGTTCCCAGGTAGTTGATGCTAGTTCAGTAGTTGTTTTGATGATAGGACTAATTTCTGGAGCATTCTATTCTGCCTTCTTTCTGCGTTACTGCCCCAATATTTTTTTTTCCTTTTTTTTGGAAGGGGGGGTGTACATGGTCCATGAATCGAACCCCCAGTATTTTTTAGTAAGTATCTCTCTACTCGGTTTTAGTCATAATGTGTACGTCATTGGAATGTTGGTTTTTAATTTAAATTGTAAATATTTTTCAGTTTCTGTTATAATCCCCATGATTAATTCAAAAGAATGGCTGCCTGATGTTCCATTGAATAATTTTTACCATTTCAGGTTGTATTAAATATCTATGTTCATATCTTTTTTCATTTTTTTAGATTATTTTCATAGGCTTTATTCTTAGAAATGAGATTACTGGGTCTATTTTTGATAGTTTCTAAGATACAGTGCCAAGTATTTTCCAGAAAAGCTGTATTAAGTTAGATAACCAATAGTAATAAAAATAACAGATTCATTATACCTTTCCAGACATTGGGATTATACATATTTAAATTTTTGATGATTTATAGAACAATAAAAGTATACCTCATTTAAATTTGCATTTCTTTGGTTAGTGAGATTAAATATATATCTTTTGTCAATTAGGTTACTAGTTTATATCTATTATAATCTTGAAATTTTTTATATTAATCTGTATGTTTTATTTTTTAATAAAATGTATTATTTGTCTTTTATTGCAGATTTTTGGTTCATTCCTCTTAATTATTTTATACTTAAATAACTAATTTTTACACAGTTAGATCATAGTCTTTGTGATTTTTTTTTCTTGGTCACTTCTAAATTTATCAAGTTTTTATAGACTAGGAGAACTAAATATATAATTTATTTTTTGCTTCCTTTGTTTTAAAATATATGTATATGTATGCTTTTGTGTGTATATGTCTTTAATTCGTCTGAAATTACTTTTAGTAAGTATTATGAGGTGGGAGTCTAAATAAAAAAAATTTCCTGATAATGAGATATTATAGAATGATAATGAAATAATGTTTTGTGATGCCACAGTAACACTGAGAAGTGTCTTTTTTCCTGTATTATTTATTTGGGTGCCCAGGAAGTCCTGTCTAGCCAGTTTCCCATTTCTTTTCCCCTCAAGGTTTTATACCTCTTAGTGGAATATTTGCCATGGAAATTCCAAGATCAACTTTGTTCAGTTTTTCCTTTCTTTTTTTTTTTTTTTTTTTTTTTTTTTTTTTTTTTTTTTTTTTTTTTTTTTTTTTTTTTTTTTTGTGGCTTCTTGAACTAGGACTATTTCTGACTTCATTCTACCATAAATCCTTTTCCACTAGCTTTCTGTTATGTGGACCTCCACTTTACAGTGTTAACTTTTTCCTTCCTTTTTTTCTCCATTTTTTTTCATTGCAGGAAGTACTCCCACTACCCCCACCTCCTCTCAAGCCCCACAAAAACTTGATGTTTCAGCAGCTGCAACTCCTGCCTCTGTTTCATCTTCGTCTTCATCACCTGCTGTTCCTACTTCCGCCTTCTCTTTGCCTACCCCTGTTGGAGTCCCTGCCGTGTTTTCCTTTGGCTCTTCATCCTTGAAATCATCTGGTTCTGTCACTGGGGAGCTTCCTTCATATTCCAGTGCATCAGACAATTCCAAAGCTGCTCTGGGCTCTGGCACATCTACTTTTGCTTTTGCTCCTCCTTCTAAAGCCCCTCTTGCCCCCACCCCTGCAGCATCTCCCATGGCACCATCAACGGTTTCCTTTTCCTTTGGATCATCGGGTTTTAAACCTACCTTGGAAAGCACACCAATGCCAAGTGTGTCCACTCCAAACATAGGAATGAAGTCCTCCTTCCCATCTTCAGCCGCTGCAGTCAAAGTCAACCTTAGTGAAAAGTAAGTAACTTTTTAAGAAAGTGTGATTCTTCTTTAGGATACTTGGAAATGTCACAGGTTACTCTGTCACTATGAGTAGAAATACTGAATTTTTGTTTTTTTGTTTTTTTCCAAAGTAATACTTGCAAATAGTAAAAATTCAAACAGGTACAGGTTTGCCTTTTGTCAGTGAGTCTAGAAGCATTTCTTAGTTTTTTTTATTAGGGATTCATGTTTAAATATTTGTTTGGCTTTTTCAGTTTATAAATTAGAAGATATTCCTTATTTGAAAAATGAAGCAATGCGGAAGATACACATTCTGGAAGGGAAATGAATTCCTTGTAGTCTTTTTTATCCTTTTGTAACTCTTGACTCTCTCTAATGTATTTGCATAGCAAGTAAAGTGGTCTTGTGAAATTGTAAATGCATCGGCTCACTCTCTGCTTGATAGTCGCTTGAGGCTTCAGTTTGCTCTTTGAGTATAACCCAAACTTATTAGCATGGTTTTCCTGTTTCCTTCAGATCTGAGTCTTGCCTACTCATGTCTTATTTACTTCTTTATCTGCTTTTTGGGTTCTTCTCACTAGAATGTAAGCTTCTTGAGGGAAGTACCCCTTTATTCCTTATAATTCTTACCAAGATAACCATTGATTGTAAATATTACCAGCTTTTTCCCCTCAGTGTTTATTTTAATATCTGTTGTGCATGTGTTGGTGGTGCTGGTTGCTGCTAGCATTGTTATTGTTAATATCAATTCAGCACTTGGAGGCACTTCATTCTAATGTTAGCATAGTATTCCATCTTATGGATGTGCCATAGTTTATTTGACCACTTATTTAATGCTGGATATTTAGATGGTTTCCAGAATTTTGCTCTTTAGGTGAAATTTATTCTACATTCCCATTAGACTGTAAGCATTGCAAAGATGGCCAACTACTTTCCTCTTCCTTTTTCACTTCCCAGAGGAAGCTATTTTTACCCCCAAAATAAGTGCTTGGTAATTTCCTTGACCAGAGGGGAAGCACTAAACTATCCTAAGCATAATTGGGTCCTATTCCCTTTTTTAAAAACTCAGCTTGATGGTATAGAAAATAAGTATTTCATATCATGGTGAAATTAGTTCCATCTTTTTTTTTTTTTTTTTTTTCCTGCTGTCTATATCAACCAACTGGGGTCTGATGGAAATTAGTTCCATCTTAATGTTAAATGCTTATTTTATGTTTTACTTGAATAATTAGTTCCTAAATAAGTGGACATTAAAATAAATGTTTCCTTGCATCTTTCACCTTTTGTTTTTTTTTTGAATGGGCAGGCATTGGGTCTCCAGCATGGCAGGTGAGAATTTTGCCTGCTGAGCCACCGTGTCCTGCCCAACTTTCACCTTTTATAATAAATAGCTAAACATTTGTATTTCATAAAGGCAAAAAAATTTGGATTGTAACAGCCTCTGGTAACATTTTTCATGACTAATGTAAAAGAATTTTGAAACAGGGGTTCTGATGCATTTGGACTGCCATTTTCAGGTTTACCACTGTGGCTACTGCTGCTTCTGTTAATAGCTCACAGAGCACTCCTTCAATGATGCCATTCTCTTCTGCCTGCAAGACAGCTTCTTCTGGTTCTCTCAGCCATCCTCCGCTTCTATCAGCATCATCCAGTTCCATGTCATTAAAGTCCACAGTCTCTCCCTTGGCAGCGGGTATGATTTTTCTTTTTTTTTTAGTAGAAATGGTTTAAAGCAAATAGTTTTAGGAGCTCAGTCCTGCATCCTCCCATTACTATAGAGTCATTAAAAATACTTGGTAAGTCCCCTTAGGGGAATGGTGAGAAAGGGGGAAAATTCAACTTCCCCATATGAAGGGAGGGGAAAAGGGTATGGTATGTATGAGTTTTTTCTTTTTTCTTTCTATTTCTTTTTCTGGAGTGATGTAAATGTTCTGAGAAATGATCATGGTGATGAATATACAACTATGTGATGATTATATTGTGAGCCATTCATTGCACACCAAGTATGGAATGTTCATACGTTAAGAATTTTTGTGTTATATGTTGATTGATTTTATTAATAAAAATTTTTAAAAATTCTAATATATATCTCATATTCAAATTTCTGCAATTGTCTAAATAGTGGCTACTTTTATCCAGTCAAAGATGACAGTTTATGTTTAGTTTTTGCCTCTTTATTCTCTTTTAATCTCAAACAGTTTCCAACTTCTTTTCTCTATCATCATGTTGACATTTTTGAAGAGGTCAACTTTGTTTCCTGCCCCTCAATTTGAATTTGATTCAAGTTAAAACATTTTTGGTGTTAATACCACATAGGTGATGTGCATCCCATTAGGGAACATTGTCTTAACATAGGTGATCACGTGGTTAAGATGGTGTCTACCGGAAGCTGATCGTTTTCATAAATGCCAGTGACAGTAATACCTCACAGGCATTTTTGGATCACCATTTAGTGTTTGAGTGTCATGAATAATTTTATAATTTTATTTGGTAAATATTGAGCAAACATTGAGCTGTGAAATTCTTGAACTCTTCTCTCCTCACCAGTTGCTCAGGAGAAAGGCTGCCCAAATCAACTCATCCTGAGTCCCATAGTTTTCATTGGACTCTGAAAGATGTGTATTTCTGACTCCCTCAAATTAAGAAGCATTGCCTTAGCCTTTCACATCCATTCACTATTTGGGTGACAAAACTTGAACCATAACGCACATATTTTCTCTTTTCACTGCCTCCACCTATATCTCCCTACCCCTGTTGCCATTGTTCCATTCTTAAAATTTGGAGGGTCCTGTGTTACTGGATCTCAGTCACCAGTGCACACTACAGTTGTGGGCTGATTTATTCCCTAATAATTTAATCGTACTGTCTGTGAATGAGGCTTATGTGAGAAAACTCCCTAAGTGATTCTAATGTAAAATATTCTAGGGGCTTCCAAGGAGGGTGAGTTCAAAGGGTGACTTCTTTCAAGGTGTGGGTTTATTGTTCTACTCAAGTTATTCTTATACATTGTGCTCCAGTTCCCAGAGGCAACAAGAGCCGCTGTGTAAAGTAAGGATAGGTCTAATGGCTGGGTTTCTGTACCCTCCACCCAAGTACATATACCCATTATCAAAGGCACTCCAGTTTTATTTACTTTATAAAAGGATTTTTCATGTAAAAGTCCAGTTCATGCTTTTCAGTTCTCTTAGAGAAGAGGCTAACACAGAGGCAGACATGATTCTTGACAACAAAGACCATAAAAGGGGAAACTGGAGCAATTAGTAACTTGCTTTCTTAGATTTAGAGAAAGGAAGGACATTTGTGATGGCAGATGTAATGGGACTAAATACTGTCTGTTTTAACTGACTTCTTATTCTAACAGGGCGATCTGCTCAGGGCAGTCCATGTCCAGTGTCCTCAATGGTACAGAAATCGCCCAGGATTACCCCTCCAGTAGCAAAGTCAGGTTCTCCCCAGGTGTGTTTAAATTCATCTTATAATGCGTATGTTTATTAATTTACTACTCCAAGCATAAATGTTTATAGAGTATATTTCACATTTAGAATTCAGATCTTTGAAATAATTTTAGGATTATGTGGTAAGAAATAGCTGTGTGATATCCGAATACTTATAATGTGTACTGTTTTATTTTTGATGGTTTTTTGTTTTTCTCTTTTTTTTTTACTTTTATTTTAATAATGTATGTATAACCTAAAATTTCCCCCATTTAACTACTTTCAAATACGTAATTCAGTGGTGTTAATTATATTCACAGTGTTGTGGTTCCATCATCGTTCCCCATTACCAAAAATTTTTTGTCACGCTCAGCAGAAATTCTGTGCTAATTAAGCTATAACTCCTCATTCCCTACTCCTTCCCCAGTCCCTGATAACCTGTATTCTAGTTACTTAGTCTATGAATTTGCTTTTTCTAATTATTTCATGAATATGGTCATACAATATTTGTCCTTTGTATGAGGCACGCCTCACTCTGCAGGAAGTCCTCAGCATTTATCCACGTTGTATGTATAAGAATTTTGTTCCTTTTCACATCTGTATAATATTCCTTTGTATCTGTATACCACATTTTGCTTATTTTATTCACCTGTTGATGGATACTTCGGTTGCATCTTTTCACAGTTGTGTATAATGCTGCTATGAACATCGATGTGCAAATATTGTAATGTGTTCTCTTAAATACTGTTTATCTCAATCCCACAGTCTTAGTACTGCTTTCTCTTCAGGTTCCCTGAACTTTTGTTACGGTGTTCAGTTTGTTCTATTCTGTTTTTCTCTGAAAGGGCTATTAGCATCACACTTTTTTACCCTTATTCCCAAATAACCAAGAAATCTACCCAGTGCCCTCTTTTTCTCTGTGTTCCTGTGTCACTTCAATTTTTGTCTTATTTATTTTAATTTTTAATGATATATACAACATACAGCAAAAAGTACCCACAAATGAATTGTCACCAACTGAGCACACCTTGGTAGCTAACACCCAGATCACGAAACAGAACAATACCAAGACCCCAGGAGTCCTTTTCTTATTCTTCTAGCCACTACTCTCACCAAAAGACAACCACTGTTTTGATTTCTAACTGAATAGGTTAGTTTAGCTTATTTGAACCATCCGTCAAATGGAGTCCTGAAGTATGTATGCTTATCTCTGGCTATTTTGCTTGACATTATGTTTATCAGATTTATACATTTCATTGTTGCTGGGTAGAATTCCATTGCATGACTGTATAATAATTGTTCATTCTATTCTTGATGGGCATTTGAGTAGTTTCCAGTTTTAAGCCATTATGAATAGTGTTGCTGTAAACCTTCTAGTTCAAGTCTTTTGTTGAACATGTATGCATTTCTGTTGGGCATATACCTAAGAGTTTAGTTGTGAGTATGCATATACCCGTGGAGAATATGCATATGTTCCTCCAGTAGACTCCTACCAATGGTGTGCGAGAGTGCTACCTGCTCCATATTCTAGCCAATTTTGGTAATTCTCATCTTTTGTTGTTGTATTTTATGGATTTAATTAATATTTCTCTGATGTCCAGCAAAATTGAGCATTTTTTCTTATGGTTATTGACTATTTATTTAGATATTTTTTATGAAATGTCTGTTTTCAAGTCTTACCCATTTTTTTGTTGTTGTTGGGTTCTGTCTTTCTTATTGATTTATAAGAGTTCTTTATGTATTCTGGATATTAGTCCCTTCTGAATTTGTGTGTATGTGTGTGTAAAATATTTTCTCAGTGAGATGCTTTTTCTTTTTCTTTGTGGTTTCTTTTGATAAATGAAAGTTCTTAATTTTAATACACTTAAGTGTATCAATATTTTTCTTTTATGATTACTTCTTTTTGTGTTCTGTTTTAGAAATAGTTCTTCCTGTAAAGTCAAAAAAATATTTTCACCTTTTTCTTTAAAAGGGTTATTTCACTTTCATATTTAGATCTGAAATCCATTATCATTTATTTATTTTTCATTTTTCATTTTTACATTTAATCTTTGGTCCATTTAAAGGTTATCCTGAATTGTTCAGCTCTCTTTTTTCCAGATGGCTACCCTGTTGTATAAATTGTATTTATTAGAAATTTCATTTTCACCTCTCTGATTTGAGAAGATGCTTTTTTAAAAAATTCTACCAGCATATATACAGCATAAAATTTGTTGTTTTAACCATTTGTAAATTTATAATTTATTGACATTAAATACATTTACAATGTTGTGCTATTATCATTACCATCCATTACCAAAGCTTTTTCATCACTCCATACAGAAACACTGAGCCCATGAAGCAGTAACTCCCCATTCTTCCCTTCCCTAGCCTTTGGTAATCTCAATTCTATTCTCTGTGTCTGAATTTACATTTTCTATATTTGTCATGTAAATGGAATCATACAATATGTGACGCTTTATACCTGGTTTATTTCTCTTAGCATGTTTTCAGGTTTTCAAGGGTCATCTGTGTTGTAGCATTTTTCTGAACTTCATTTCTTTTCATGGCTGAATAATAATTCCATTATACGTATATACCACATTTTGTTTATCCATTCATCTGTTGAAAAATACATACATACATGACATACTTTATATACACCTTTTGGCTATTGCAAATAATGCTGCTATGAATATTGGTGTACAGTATTCCCAAGTCCCTGTTTTCAGTTCTTTTGGGTATATTCCTAGGAGTGAGATTACTGGGTCATATGGCAATTCTGTGTTTGACTAAGATAAAGGTTTTTATAGACTGAGTTTCCCCTGGGTCTGTTTTTGGGCTTTCTTTTCTGTCACTCTTACTCTGATCATGGGTCCTAATTCCTGAGGCTTTAGAGTATTTTTTTAACATTTTTTACTGTGAAATATATATGTAGAAAAGTGATAAATTTCAAAATGCAGTTTAACAACTAGTTATAAAGCAAATTTCAAAGGGTTATCACCAAAACTTAAATTTTGGACAAAATAAACATCTCTTCTTGTGGTCTCACCTGAACTTGAAGTTTTAAAATACAGACAATATCTTCCTTTATCCTGTTATTCTGATTTATCTTAGTCCCAACCACATCAGACTCATTCGTATCTCTTATTGAAGTCTAATCTCTTTTTTGGCTTCTTTAGCAGTTGCTGTATGGAGTAATGCTGACTTTCAGAGCTACAAAACTCTTAACTCTGGGTCTTAGGTGTCACACAGGGAAATACCAGGTTATACACATTGAAGACAGCATCTCAGAATTTAGAAATAACACTTAAAACTCAGGAATGTGACTGCTGTAAGAGCTTACAATCTAGGCCCTAATTTTCTTCTAAATATTTTGTAAATGAAATCATACAATATTTGTCCATTGTTTTGGGCTTGTTTTGCTCAACATAATGTCCACAGAGTTCCTTCACCTCATTACATACCTCATGACTTCATTCCTTTCTGTAGCCACACAATATTCCATCATATGTATATACCACAGTTCGCCCTTCCATTTCTGTCAGTGTACCCTTTGTTCACCTCCGTCTGTTGGCTGTTGTGAATAATGCCACCATAAACATTAGTATGCAAATGTCTATTCAAGTCCCTGTTTTCAGTTTTTCTGAGTATATTCCTAAGAACAAGATTGCCTATATCCAGCCTCCTGTCAGTCCTCTACTTTACTCTCTGGAAGGGTTGCACTATTCTGCTCCTCTACCAACATTGAATAGGTGTACCTCTCCACATTTTAGCACTTGAATCTTTCTGTTTATTTATTTATTTATTTATTTAGAATATTCACATTTTATTGAGATATATTCACATAGCATATATTCTATCCAAAATGAACAATCTCACAGTATCCTCACTTAGTCATACTATCATCATCACTCTCAATTTTAGACAATTTTCATTGCTCCTAAGTGAAAAATGACAAACACACCCACACCGAAGAGAAAATCAAAACACTCCTAATTCTTATTCCCCCACCCCCAGTTATTTATCCCTATTATTGTTGTAGCACTAGTGAGATATTCCTGTTAAATATAATTCATAGCACGCAATAGGTTATTTTTCCCCTATTACCACTCAACTTATTAACTCTTTGTATAAGTATCATACCTTTGAAGTAGTTCATAAAATAACTCATTTATATTTGTTGTGCTAATCGGTGAGATACATGACTTTAAACAACCACTTTCAGTCATATTCACTTTCAATATGGCACGATCATAATTCCACTAACAAACTACCATCACCTCTATCCATTCCCATATATTCAAGTTCAACCTTGTTAACAAGTCAGTACATATTAGGTAACCACTTCTTCTCTAGCTTCTGTCTTATCTTAAGGTCCCCTATATTCTAATATTAAGACAATTTACATTTTCTAGGGGGTTCATATTAGTGAAATCGTACAGTATCTATCCTTTTGTGTCTGGCTTATTTCACTCATCCCTAATTTCATATGCTTCGGGACCTTATTTCTTCTTACTGCTGCATAGTATACCGTCATATATACATGTATCACATTTTGTTTATCCACCCTTCTGTTGATAGACACTTGGATTGTTTCTATCTTTTGGCCATGTGAATAATCCTGTTATGAACATTGATGTGAAAATGTCTGTTCGTGTCACTGCTCTCAGATCTTCTGGGTATTTACCAATTAGTGGA